>CM055829.1:11369882-11559882 GCA_029582265.1 Zoroaster sp. YZ-2022 | reverse complement strand
GACATGAGCGTATACCTTCCTCTGTTGAGCTTTTTGAATTCCTGATAAATAAAGTCAAAGTCAAGGCGAAAGTCCGGCAATTCGGACCAGCACTGCTTCATGATCTCAATCACTTCCCTTGGAGCCTCTTTCTGGGAGACGGACGGACGGCAAAGGGGAGGGGGCTTCCAGACTTTTGCAACGATTTCTGAAACCCAAGAGAAAAATAAAACATTGCTGCAATATCAGTTTGTAAAGCTGTAATCGAATATGTTTTTAAAATAATAACCAATAATGTGCAGTAACAAATTATATTTGTATTGCATTAGTATGCAAGTGTGAGATTTGTCCATGCACCTTTTCACTTTTCTTTGGCTAATCAAACTAGTACTGGGGTTACCGGTTAGATCGATAACCGTTTAACAGAAACTTTCACGCTCGGTTAACCAATTAACAGAAAGTAGGTAAATGTGTATACATTTTCAATCAAAAGGCATCAATAAACTTCCCGCAATGATTGTTTAATAACCAAAGTCTAGAACAACAAAATGGGCGACAAATTCTTCTCATGTTATTTTTTAAAATACTGGTTTCGGTTAGCTGGTTACCAAATTTCTAAACGGTTAGTACAGTTTCAGTCGGTAAAGCGGTTAAACGGTTAACAATCCCAGCACCAAATCAAACTAAACATTTCACTGGTTTGTTGCTATCCATATTACTTGAATTTCATCAATGGGAAGGTACAACATTGGTAATTACCAAATTATCAAATCAGCGAATTATTATCTTAACATTTACCAGATGTAAAGTTGATATATTACGTAACAGTTTATACGTAACAGTTTTTCGTCGTGAGCATCTATTGTGATGCAACGTGCACAGGATAGTTTAATTACATATTTCTTGCAAAAAATGGTTATTGGCCTTACGTTTCGAACCTAGTAGGTTCTTTCTCAAAGACAAAATGAGACAGAATGCAAATCCTACATGAACACAAGCGTGAGCAGAACATAGTCAGGTGTGAAATGAATACAAAAGAAGAAGGTACTAAAAGCAGAGTCAGGTACTGTTCCTGGGACTAGACAATATATTTCTTGACATGACCACTAGAGGGTTGAAGTGAAATACATTACTAGATATCAATGTTGTACCTATGCACGCACGCACATGATGACCTCTTCTTTACACATTAAGTGTATCGTAGGCTTTAAACCAACAATGAGTAGCGTTTGTGCGGAAACTACTACGTGACAAAAATCACGTCTGAAACTTCGCCACAATCTTTGCGCTTCATGCGCCTATAAAACACATAATTAAGTTGTACGGGTCTCTTCACAGTGTTGTGCAATGACCGGGCGAGGCTCGGTGGGACAGGCAATAATTGGCCATCCCGCCACAGGAAGAAGTAATCAGCCGTAACGTAGTGCTAGTAAGACAGAAATTGTGAAGTCACAGTACATGTACGCCCATAATTATAGTTAACTATTTCCCTGTAATTCTTTGTGTAAAACATCTTAAGGCCCATCAGATGAACGAACTTGAATTTAAAAGATCAACAATCTTCTACCGCAACTGCCTTATATAAAGGCCAACAAAAAGTGTTAGGATTCTTGTTTGATCTAAACTTCAATAGCATTTTTAGCTACGTACATGTACATCTACAGGGTTCGAATTTGACAGTGGTCCGATGGCCAAATGCCAGTTCAAACTGCGGCGGACTAGTCACCCCCCCCCCCCCCACTAGTAGTCCGGCCGGCTAGTCAAAATTACAAAGACTGCACAGAATCCCACTTCTGTTTATTTTATATTGATACATTTTATTCCACTGGACCATGAAAAATAATCTCTGAATGTTTGTCCTACCTCAAAAATATTGACAATTGTGGTCCATCCTGCATATTCTTATAAAAAAGTACTTTAAAAAACATACGGACCAGTGAAAATGTAGGTAGAATAGCTAAAAGTCAAACTTGATGTGTCATGTACAAACCCTGTCAAAACCGAGGTGTTTAACGACACCAGTGATGTCAACTGTATTCTTCCGTGGTGTTCATATAGGGCGAGGTGACCAATATAAACACCACTGGTGTAGTTTTATCACCCCAGTTTTTTTCAGTGTATATACAAGGCAAAACACCCAATGAAGTCATACATGTATGTATAAGTAGTTTCAGTTGTGAGATATTATTTACTCATTTTTTGTGTATATATTTTTAATTAAACTGTCTTTGCCTAAACGTTTACGGTGGAAACCGATGACCTCCTATTGTTCCCATCTTTTGTTCTCTTTGTTGTTGGACTTTAACTTTAACTTTTAGGCATCTCCCATTGGATATGTACACGTTTTTCAACCGAGGACTATTGCAAACAATAACCGCCAACCGAGGACGCAGTGTTCCCTTTTGTCCTCAGTTTACACCATAAATAAACACATATGTCTGCAGGTGACGGATAGAGGGAAATAGAGATAGGAGATTTGCTGAAGTCAAAAGCCAAAACGTGGACCATGGGCCGAGGAGGGTTTTGTGTTTGTTCGTGCTCATCGCGGTAGTAAATAAAAAAACTGGCATATATACCAAGTTAATATTATTGTTGACAAAAAAGTGAAATGTTCCCCCTTGCAACTTTTTATACATTTTGAGAAAAAAATGCCTTGTCAGTTTAGAGGTTTTGAAAGACGTGAAAGAGCCCTTTTTAACCTTGTCGTCAGGGCTTTTGAGTAGTTTCTGTATACCTCATACCTATGCTCTCTTGACATTGGGAATGGGGTTGGATCAACAGATCAACAACATGGCGGATACTGAAGACAGCGACGACGTCGAAAAATCGTCCCTGTAATGCATTTTACATTGTGGTCTAGCAGCTAAATGCAGTGTTACCAGACTAATTTATGTAATTCACTGAAAACAGAAGGTTCTCTGGGGTGCACAGTGAGAAACGACAAGAGAAATTGTTGCAAAACGTCACGGAGAGAACATCGATCATTAGCAGAGGGACTGGCAAGTAAAGCCCGGTTCACTGACAAACAAGTTCGAGAAGACGACAATAAATGAGCATTTGTGAAACTGGTAGGACCAGGAGTTATGACCGTCTTTTTTATTTGAAAGGGCCTAACGTTAAGCCTGTAATTTTTCCGGAAAAATGTCGAACCGAATCGCCACAATCATTACAATATCAAGCATGTGTTTTTAGCAGACGACATCTCACTGGATGTGCATACATTCATTGCTCAAGATCTAAAAAAAAAGATGTTACCAATCCTTGGTTGACTAAACTTTTCTCTCATTAAGTGTATCCTCTATCATCTTTTAAAGGAAAATCTGTGATATTTGTTGTATTTGGATAGAAAAGTGGCTGTTGTATTCTACACTCTTTATGACTTGACAGGTGACAACCTTATCTGAGACAGGGCACACCAAAGGCCCATGTCCACACACTTGAGAATATTTACAGTTGATATTTTGTTGACATGACTTTTGTCTTGCCTTATTTAATTTTTGTTTATATTAATTTAATAAGAAAGAAATGTTATTGTTATTAACATATTATTAGAAGGTGAAATGGTTGTCTGTACACTGTAAGAAATATTGGGCAAACACGGTTGATATGTTGCCCAACACTGGTCAACATATCAACAGGTTACACAGTTGGTTTACCATTGCCCAGTGTTGGATAATTATTTTCCAAAATATGTGAACAGTTGTGGTAAATACTGACCAATTCTGGGAGAAATAATCTTACCCAACCCCATGTAGCCCAACGTTTTTACAGTGTAAGTTAAGGCCTACATTAACATCTGATGGAATGATTCTTAAGATTGTTAACATCAATCCCCACTTGTAATTTATTTTCTCTACCATTCACCATGTTTGTAGCTGTTATTCCCAGCTTCCACTCACTATGGTTGCAGCGCGCAGGCTCCTTTTTATAATTTCTATATATAAATGGTAGCACTTTTAAGACTAACTAAACTTAAAAATATGCATAAGCTTTCGTAGCTACAGCTACTTCATCAGATGAAGTAGCTGATGAAGTAGCTGTAGCTACGAAAGCTTATGCCAATTTTTAAGTTTAGTTAGTCTTAAAAGTGCTACCATTTATATATATATATCTTATTCTACCTGACTAACACGGCTGCATACAGATTTATAATTTCTGAAAGTTAACTGTATTTGCGCTTATTGGCTTCATGGATGACACCACCAAAGCAAGCTCGGCCACCGTATACCCATCACAACTTCTATGTTCCCCCTAATATTGTTTAGAATATCTCAACAAGTATTGCATGAATTTAACAAATTCAAAAAGCAAATGACAGAATGACATGTTCTACACAGCTCGTATTGAAATAGTTGAAATTCAATCATGCATGCACAATTGACAGTGATTTGAATGAAAATTCAGCTGAAAAAAGTTGCAGTACAAAGCATTGCTTCAATGGCATGTTACATATTAAAGATGACCTAACCTAGTTTGATCATGGTTCCTAAAAATGCATCGTATGTTTTTTTTAGCAGTTTTACTGGTAATTTTCTCTTTCATCAAAATAAGTAAGGAAGGTACTACAAAGGTAATGTTGGCCAAACTGCTTCTATGGGTAAGCTCACTTTCTTTGAAACAAGATATGTATTAATTAACCCTAACTATCCCATATCCTCCAAAATCCTGCAAGGGGCACTTTTTTGGAAAAATTCAGTACTGTCGGAAACTGGTACTTTCACCTCTTCAAAAATGGGGCAAAATTACTACCTGGCAAGAAGTACAGGCCATAAGTGCTGAATATGAAAGATCAACGAAATGGTGCATTTTGAAGATAAGGGCATGTTTCCAAAAGTACACTGGAGGATTTTGGAGGATTCAGGAAGGTTCCTAGCCAGAATACCTAGGGGATTAGGGTTAATCAACCTGTGAAAGTTTGAGCTCAATTCAAAGTCCAAGTTATGAGAACAGTGTGACAAAGCATTAACAATTTATATAGGGGAGCACTTGGGTCAAAAATATGCCTTTTACTCCAGTTTTTTCTTAAAATGAGAGCATTTTAGACAATTTTTTTTGGGATAGTTGGTATCTTTAACAACTTCACATGAAGTTAGCTTTCGGGGAACAAATCAGTAAATTTGTAATCAGGTAATTGCCAATGATGTACCTTCCTTTAAATGACACATTTTTAAGTAAAACATGGTTTTACAGTTTAAAAAATCCTGAAATTAATTGATAGTGTGTTCTGCCATAAATTAATATTGGCTCTTATTTACTGTTTAACTGTTTAATTATTGTAAGAAATATCTAATTTTAATTATTTTGTGTTCTTTCTAAAGGGAAACAATTCCGAAATGTGTCATTAAAAAAAGCTGAAAACATGGGGGATAAATCTTTGAGAGAAAAAAGTAATTTTAATTTTTTTTTATTGACCATCTGCATTATGCACCTTTGTAAAAAGTCAATGTAACAAACAACTAATGCTTCAAACCATGCGTCATACTTTTTCCGTCACCAATACGGAAGGCGGAAGGCGTGTAACTCTCTGAGCAATATTGGCAGCCCTTTTGAAATATTCGACCCGTATATTTTTCTTAATTGCCGATTTCACCCATATTGAGCGCATCAGCAGTTATACATGAGCGAATTACTTTTTTCGCATAATTATTACTACAGCGGTAAAGCGATCCCACTAGAAGCAAGTAACAGCTTCTTTGCGTCTTGTTTCACCCAGTTATGTAGCCGGGTAAATTTAATTTGTGCCAGGTTTGAATATTGAGCCCGAAAGGCTATTCATAGAAAATAAAGCATGTAAGTATATCATAAAACCCAATGGTATTATAATACTGAAGAGAACAGCTTTACCACCATCAAAGCAGGCTTATGTTTTATTTTGCTTAATGTGGAAGGACATTTCTGAAGGACACAAGCACCACGGAAGCAGCCACACAGGATTCGAACCCACATTGTTCATATCGGAATTCCAATGCACTTAATCGTTTGGCCATGGCACCCCTATGATATACTTTCTTAATGTAAAAGAGTGAAAACCACTCTTTCAAAGAGCTATATGGCGGACAAGTCTTTTTGGAGTGGATAAAGAGTAAAATTGGTAGTGTATAAAGAGTGAATTGGTAGCCTTTTACTGTATTTTTCGAATTAAAGTGGGTTTTACACTCCAAAAAGACTTGTCCGCCATATAGCTCTTTAAAAGAGTGGTTTCACTCTTTTACATTAAGAGAGTACCTCTAGTACCCCTGATCATTTTTAATATTATACGTTGTCTGGCCCATAATATACCTTTCGGAGTGAGAGCTAACATGGAGAACGGCACGTCTCTTGTAAGCATTTCCGAGAGAATGATTGCGAAGCTGTAGCGGTCGCCTTTTTGTGTTCCTGTCTTGCATAGGGTGGGGTCACGAAGTAGCTCTGGAGCAGTCCACAATAAATCTAGCGTTCAACAGACGAAGTACTAGTGTTAACTATTTACAGTAAGATTATTTATATGTGCTAGTATACCCATTTGGGTATATGCATTCAACCATGCGACGCATATTGGATTTCAAAATGCAAATTGATTTATCAACGGAATGTATGAAGCACTGTATACTCAGTGCTTTCCATGTGTCTGTGAAAAATATCCACAGGCGACTCGTGCGGGATGCGAACCCACGACCTCCTGCTTATTAGTGCAGACGTCTTAACCTCTCGACCACCGAGTTTGCCCGATGACGATTGGCTGGCTAGAATCCTATATAGCAGCGGGTACCGTGATATGTATAGATTGATTAGTTTCTTGCGTTGGGTGATAAACAATGATCTTATTTTGCCCTTACACTGACGTAATGAATGAAGCACTTTCAAAATGGACGTCGTTTATGTAGTGTATATAAATAATATTATCTGAGAGAAACAATACAATTATTTAGAAACCAATAGCAAGGATTCAAGAAATATAATGATGTAGGTTGTGGCTACAGTGTTCGCCATCTTGGATTTAAATTAAATGCCTGTCATGTTCAAAACAAGTGTCAATTATTGTTTGATGCACAAGTTCATTAGGAAATACTTTGACACACGTCTAATAATACCTTCGGGTCGTGGCTCCGTCTCCTCGACCTGGTTTTGCGTCATCAGCATTATAGGTATCCCATAGTCTGTCACTTTTAGGACCCATCTGCTATCAACGACGCAATTACGTGACGTCAGTCTGCCATGTTGTTTGAGCGGACTGTTATGTATATATCGCATTCCCTTTGTAGAGAAGACAATTATTCTTCAGTTGGACCATTAGGCCAAAAAAAAAAAGATGTTGAGTTGCCCTCCACCGACCGACCCAAAAGTGCTGAAATCTCGGGTCGGGTTTTTTTTTTTTTTTTTTTTTTTCCCGTCATTCATAGGCCTATTTATTAATGAAACTTACCGATTTTCTTTGTATAAAACATAATGCGTTTGATTTGTGAAATTTTCCACTTTTTTTACCAGTAAATTTACCGGTACCCAAGACTCAATCTACATGTTTTCAAATCGAATGGCCCCTGCCCTCACATGGTGCACTGCCTTCGCACACACTGTGTGCCAACGATTGCGACTCAAATCTACACGTTTTCCAATCGAATGTTTTCCACTGGCTTCGCGCACTGTTTTGTATGTCAATGATTGCGACTCAATCTACACGTTTTCAAATCAAATGGCCCTCACACGTTGTGCACTGGCTCCCCGCACTGTACGTGTGTCAACGATTGCGACTCGATCTACACGTTTTCAAATCGAATGGCCACTCACATGTTGCATGTTGAGAATTGCACGCAATATGGATGAATTTGCTGTGTCAATCACAGCGAAAAGTACAACAAAAATGCTTGGGATACTTTTATTCTGAAGCAAAATTCCTTGCTGATAGGTATACAAATGAAAAACATGGTATGTGGTTTCAGTTCCAATGCATTTCAATCTTAAAATGACAGTCAAGAAGAAAAAAAAAATAATAATAATAAAATAAAATCCCGACCGACCGACCCCTTCAAATATTTTCACTGGAGGGCAACTCAACAAATTGTTTTTTTTGGCCTTATAGCAAAATACTACTAATAGTAATATAAATATTTTATAATAACTACTGGCACTGAGTTTAAACTAAAGAGGACGCTACTTACGCAAGCACCATTGCACTGGTACTACTCTGTTCGTAAGTGTGACGTAATTCCAAAATAAACCACGCCCAATTCTCACGTGCTAGCTCAAACGATTATCAAAAGCCCATTGGAAATGCATTGACCACATTATAGTTTAATGATTTACACAAGAAATTAGAAAGCTCGGGACAGACCTTTAACGTAGAGAAACATATCAAATTTATACTTACTGAAACCAAGTCAACCAAAAGAGAAGATTTGAACGTCCAGTCCAATTTCAGGTTTTCATTGGTATAAATATCCTGACAAAATATTAAAATATTCACAGAAATTAAAGGAGATTTCTACCTTTGATAGTATGATAGCAAGGATATATTTGTTTAAAGGTATTCTAAACAATACTCGTTTTCGAGATACATTAAAATATACATTGTCGCCACTGGCGGCATACCAAATCTAATTTGCCAGCATTGTGGTGATATTAGCAAGTATCGTTCAAATGAACCAATATATGCATTAAAAATATGTATGCTATAAATGATGTGACCAATGACATCACATGTTTACATAACAACCTTATAGGTCTAACTGCGTCGGACAAAAAATGTACACTGGTCTATGACAAGAAACCATGATATTTTGAGATGTCAGCAGAAGAATTCTTAATTTGATTTATTTTTTAATAAGGCACTAACATTGCATCTCAAATCTTATTTATCTGAACATTAAACAATTATTGATGTTATGTGGAGAAGTACACAATTAAACTCTGCATATACGAATACACACTTGCCCGTTGGGAAATCAACCTGGTTCACTAAAGTTCACGTAAAGTGTAAACAAGTCGCATGATCTATAGTTTTATTTCATGAGAAAATAGTGCGGAGGAGGAATTTATAATTTGTACAGAAACACTTGACAAAAGGATTACTGCTCTCTGACTGGTGATTTATAAATAAAAAAATGCAAAAATGCATATGTTTCCTGTTTTCTGTCAAATGAAAGCACTTCAGACAGAATTATCTTTTAGGATAGGCACCGTTACCAACTTTACATCAAGTTCCATCAAGTTTAGCTTTGAGCTACTAATTTTGTAATCAAGTAATTGTCAATGATACACTACCGGTATAACTCAAAGGGAAGGTACATAATATGTATTTTAGTGGGTATAATTAAAATATATTTGTTCATATTCATTCTAGTGTAGAATTAAAGTAAATAGTTTTTTTTTTAGATAGGCCCTAAACCTATTGGCAAACATTTGTTATTATATAAGAAACTTTAAACTAACTCTCTAATAGTTAAAATATAAACATCCTAGCGGGTTAATAAGTCCTGCGGGATGCTGCTTTGCAGGATAAACGTGTCCGGTTGACGAGCTTACGTATGCCATAAGTGTTCGTCACCGTATGTGGGCGTTACCCCAACATGCCTGTACCCCAACAACTGTTCTTAAAAAAGACAGCAACTCAAACACGTTTATTTCTAGGGAAGATTGATATCAATATCAGTTTTACACACAATTAAGTTTAATGTTTACATTCGACCACAAGTTACTTTCGAATTACAATATATAATCAACAGGAATTGACCTTTGAACCCACCATTAGACTTCTCCTCGTGCAGTACTCAAATATCCAGAAAAAGTCTCCTGGTGGCTCTGAATAACATCCGAGGAAAGGGTTTATGTTTTCATGACGTAATTCGCGGACCTGTCAACAAATTACATGACATAATTAGTCAAGTCATCTCCTATATTGAAGGTTAACTGCGCAGTATTTGATGGTTGGTGTTGGTGGTGATGTTGATGGTTGATGTTGGTGGTGCTGTTGATAGTTGCTGTTGGTGGTGATACTGATGATAGTGAGAACAGGGGATGGGGGATCCAGGGTTTCAAAATAAGGGAGGCATACTGGCAAACATGAAGACTACGACGATGATCAGTGATGATGGTGATTATGATGATGACGATGATAACAATGATGATGGTGATTATGATGATGGCGATGATAACAATGATGATTGTGATGACGATGATGAAGATAATGGTTCAGGGTTACTTGTAAAGATAGTGATGTTGGTGGTAAAGATAGTGATGTTGGTGGTACAGATAGTGATGTTGGTGGTACAGATAGTGATGTTGGTGGTAAAGATAGTGATGTTGGTGGTACAGATAGTGATGTTGGTGGTACAGATAGTGATGTTGGTGGTACAGATAGTGATGTTGGTGGTGAAGATGGTGATGGTGATAGTGATACATGTAGCGATTGTGGTAATGGTGATGGGGAAGGAAGTGAAAATGATTAATTCAAAAATTAATGCGACATATGTTTACTTCGCAAAATAAAACTCACATCAAAATGCGGAATTAAGAAGGACAACGTTAGAACAGACCAGGGGTCAATTTCATAAAACTGCTAAGCAGATAAAATTGCTTACCAGCCAAACTTTCATAATGTATGCATTTCTTCTGAACCTTCTTCTGAAGTTGTAGTCAGCAGGGCAAATCTAGTCCGCATGTCGCTAACTTTATGGTACAGCTTATGCATGCTAGAGTGTGTTGAGCTTTTGTTTGAAGCTCTCGTATGATCAGGCACGTAGCCAGAGTTGGAATTTTTTGAGGGGCACATTCCGTGCATGCTCTTGTGAGCCAGAATTTTTCGCACAATTATTTGTTGGTATGGGGGGGGGGAGGGATGGCCCACCCTTTGAATTTTTGAAACACTGACATTTTTTGGGGGGCACGTGCCAACTACATGGTGACCCAGGTTATTCAATGCCTTGCCAGTCCGTGGAAAAAAGGAGTACTTGAAGACATCCTTACTTATAAATGGAATCTCAATAATGATAGTTGTGGTTTCTTCTTAAACCAGCAGCAGGTGAAATTTTAATGTATTTGTCCTTGTCAATCCCAACCATCTCATTTTGAATTTTATACAGCATGGAAATTCTATTTTTCTCCCTCCTATTTTCAAGTGTATCCCATTCCAGATCAACCAACATCTGTGCATGGAGGAAGGTATTCCTCCATGATCTGTGAGACATTGCTTTCCCTTTTATAGTCCCCAAGTCTGCTTTACATTGCTTAGCCAAAATATTTACTGAGCAAAATTCTCTGCTTAGCAGCTCTATGAAATTGGCCCCAGAAGGATACAAATCTTACCGATTTGAGCTGTTTTAGCAGTGAGGTCTTTATCTCAAATGATGATCTGTTAATGTTCTTGACGAAGACAAGTTCTCCCTGTAAAACCATACAGGACAAACCTTTTGTATTCAATTGTATTGTATTCGATTGATTTTCACATGGTTGTAAAAGTCATTAATAATGTTTTACTGTATAATAATTAATTGTACCATCATTTCGAATACAAGCCAGGGTTCAGGGGCTAAAATCTTGGGGCTATTTTAACCGTGTAATAATTTAACATGGAGGTGACCAATGCAATCACATCACAATTTTTCTTCATATGATCACATAAATTCCCTGGGACCTACTGTGCGATCGCCTGATTTCATTCTCTTGAATGTCAACATAAACAGAATATTGAGTTTAAAATTGGTCTTATGTGTTCTGTAGAAATGTAATTGAATTTGATTCACAGGTTTGAAAAATCAACCTTAATTTACTATTACGAGAACACAACAATGAACGTGTGTTTAGAGGGAAAGTGCAATATTGGTTATGTTGACAACGCTGCTTTTATGATTATGCAATATTAAATGTGAATCTAAATATACATTTAAAGGGGCAATATCATCACGATCAGAGCAGACTTTGAACAGTCCTAGTTTAAGATTAACACAGTGACTGAAAATTACTGGCTCATTTATGTAGCAGCAACGGTAATATCACCTTATCATGTGGGGTATTATTTTCAGTCACTGAGTTCATCTAAAACTAGCACTCCGATTCCATGCCCTGTTGATCGTGACGATACTGTCCCTTTAACAATCACCTTTCAGTTTCAGCTCAATACGGAGTCTAAGTTATCAGAAAAGTGGGAAAAACTTCCCAATCTGTTTTACAGAAAGCAAGCTACATTCTGGCAACTTACTGAAAAAATGTGCATAATTATTTGTGACTGGCTCTGGCAAAACCCTAACCTTAAATCCAACAACGTTTCAGGATTTTTCTTTTTCCATCAAAATGTAGAGAAAATGCTCTAACTCTATGTGGTGACATGAAAATCTCAAACTGGTCTCTGGGGTAAGTTTTTGACCTTTTCATGGATGTTACGCATTATGGTAAATGCCAAGAGGTTTCGGGTTTTGCCAGAGCGGGTCACATTTGTACGCGGTTTGTCTAAAATAATAATAATAATAATGTATAGATTTATATAGCGCACGTATCCACCAACTAAGTGGCGCTCAAGGCGCATTATATTATTATCCCTGCTCATAAGGCTCATAAGGCTCATAAATCATTCCTGAAACCATCTCAGCTCCCTGGGGAGTATACAGCTCAATTGCTGCCATTTCTAGCGCATATAGAGCAAACCATCTCTGCCTTCACAGGTACCCATTTAACCCCTGGGTGGAGAGAAGCAATTATGGTTAAGTGTCTTGCTCAAGGACACAGGTGTCACGGCCGGGGCTCGAACCCACACTCTGCTGCTGGCAACACCAGAACTTGAGTTCAGTGCGCTAGACCGCACGACAATCCACTTTACGTGCATTATACAACACACGGGACCTACGGCTTTACGTCCCATCCGAAGGACGAAGCAATTATGGTTAAGTACCTTGCTCAAGGACACAAGTGTCACGACCGGGGCTCGAACCCACACCCTGCTGCTGGCAACACCAGAACTTGAGTTCGGTGCGCTAGACCGCTCGGCCACGACAATAATTCAGACACAAGTATTTTTCAGGTTGATTGATACCTTTACTACCAATTTCACATCAAGTTCATGGCTAGTCTATAGTATGTTAACATACATAGTATGTATAATATGTTAGTATGTTAAACTCTAAAACATGTTACTGAGTATATATCAAGATATTTAATAACTTTACGAGCCGCAACCTGCATGGCTAGGATTCGAACCCATATTCTGACGACTTAGCCACCGTGCTCCAAAAACATGCCACATCAACATGTTATTGTGGGTTTCCATTATTTTGTTATAGTCACCAATGTATTTCTCTGACGTCACATCATTGTTCAAAGTGTCGATTATTTTCACTAATCCAAAGTTAAATACAAAATGAATCTACAGAAACAGTATACAATATGAATCTGCAGAAACTACAGTACAATGTCTACAAATCTATAGTCACTGTTGATTCGTGAAAGAAACTTTGAAACAAGAACCCTTCCTCAAGAATTCACAAATAGATACAAAATACAAAGACAGATAAGCCATCAGTTGTCTCTGAGTCATTGCTTGTTCCAGATCTACGCTTATTCAGTCAGACAGAAAATCAGCCTTAGTTTTGTATGAAATAATGAAAGAGTTCAAGTCATATAATACACTTAGAAATGTAGGTTCGTGGACCCATGCTTCTTCTGATTTATTCAACAGCACGAACTAACAGTTCATTTTCATGAATATACAGTTAACTGTACAAACTACAGTATGATTTTTACAAATCTACGGTCTCTGTTGATGCGTAAAAGAACCCTTGAAACCCTGTCCCCAAGAATTCAAAGTTAGAAGTAATTAATAACACTGCCATAGCATTTAAAACAAGTATCGAACCGTAAAAGCATGGACAATTAAGCCATTAAACCATTGTCTGGCGTACTTGCTAGTTCCAAATCGACGTTTATTCAGTTAGTCAGTAACAACAGAACTCAAGAGACAGTATCATTTTATCGGAACAGATTTTCAACAGGGCATGGAATAGGTGTCCTAGTTTAAGATTAGTAAGATTTGTAGGGTAAAAAAAAGGATAAGTAAAGACTGCGGTGGAACCATGTGAAAAATCCTCTTTTGACTAGTAATTAGTTCACTGTTATTGTCCAATTAACTCATCCATATTTTTTTTTTATAAAGTCATATAATAGACACAAATGGACTCGGCTTCGCCCCGTCCATGCTTAGAACGTACTCGTCCATTTTCCTTGACGAAATCGCTGTATACGCGATTCCCCTTTCTTGATATCTTTCTTCCTTGTGCAACATCAAAATGTCTTAGATATATTGTGGCTTTCTTTTTGCTATAGTAATTGACAAATAGGAGGAAATAACCCGAAGGAATCGCTGTTGACAAATAACAGTGAACCATAATTAAGAAAGCCAACCGATTGTTAAATAGCAGTCGCTGTACTGAGCTATCAAAATAGACAGTTTTAATAACCAAGCGGCCACTTCTATTTAAAATTAACCAATATAAAATAAACGACATGCACTTCCCAAGTTTATTTGTTCATAAATATCGAGGCATTTCGCTCATCGCTCATGGAGAAATGTGCAAATTTAGTCGCTGTTTTTTAAACACACATTAAATGCCCCATTTCGAGCTCGTTTGATTGAATATAACTTGTATGAGAAATAGAATCTACATAGTGGGATTTTGAAAGAGCATTCGTCAATCTCTAATGTCACTTGCACAATTTTCTGTGAGTTTCCATGTGTTTTTGTGAGTTTTTACCCGTAGCCATTGTACGTTGCATAGAATTATAGGCCCTACTTAACTGTCACTGTCTTAACAGGAAGGTAGACAACAATGGTAAATGGTAAGTATTGTCCGAAAGCTAAGGCCAAAAAAAAAAAAACATTCTGGTCATATGTTGGCCTAAAAATGGGTGCGGTGACACGTTTTTTTTTTTTTTTTTTTTTTTTTTTTTGTCAACCAGTGAAATACGTGATACCTGTACACATTATTGGTACCAGACCAAATTTCCCATAAACATGCACAAAGTATGGTGGCTAAGAGCGGAGTTATTTTACATGTGTGGACGGAATTAATGTAATTAGTGTAATTTGATACTGTAATTTGATACTCTAAACATTAAGGTCAAGTGTGGAAATTATTAATAATATTTTTCATCTTTTGCCAATTGAAGAGAGTAAGGTATCAAAATAAAGGTTATGACTTACTGAGTGTGAATATTGAGATGGGGATCATGTTGGGAATACCCATAATGCGTTGCAGCCATCCAAATATAAACTTATGTTTATCGTTCCGCAGAAAAAATATCAATAAATCTACAAGGTATTGGAAATATGCATTGTATGATAAACAAAGGTGGTTTGTTTATGTTAGAATATGTCAGGGCATAATAATATTACCCATAATGGTTTGAAACCCACTGTTTATGTAACAAAAATCATAATTTACAACATTGATACAACATACCGTATCGCTATATCGCTATTGTACTACTTGGTACATATGGCCTCAGATTAACAGCTTTTACGGTCGTTTTTTCCCTAAAAATCAAAACTTCCATCACTGTCAGGGTGTTCAAAGTCAACATCGTCAGCATAATCACCTTCATCAGCACTTCCCACTTCATAATTCCATGAAAATATCGTGTGTTTCGCATCTTGTTGCGAGTTCCATGGAGGCCGCCATTTTTAATTCAACGTGTGTGGTAACCACATAGGGTCATGTGTAATTAACGTAAACAAAAACTTGACACAATCTGAGCTCTGGGATAGGAGTGTTTCGTCAGTTCTCGTAGTCATAAACATCATCAATAATCAATATTTATTAGCTAATTTGCATTGAAGGTACATGACCTCGAATTGGTTAGTTGCGTATTCTGTTGTCAAAACAAGTCAAAACACAACGATGTTGTCAGGTGATGACGTCGGGCCTATGTCGCGTGCGCGTTGGGCTTCTAAAGTGGCGCGTCGCGACGCGCATATGGGCTTCTAAAAAAAAGTTGTTTAAAACACAGCGCGGCAGAATTCGAATCAATCCAGCAATTTTGGACATCGTTTGATAGCAAATAAATAGAAAACTAAAAATGCTGACGCGCGGGTCTGAGGCGACGCGTGCAGAGACCAGAAATCGGGGACTTTTTTGTGGGTCTAACTTGATGTGAAGTTGGTTTAGTACGTACCAATTATCCTAAAAAATCAGTGCTGTCATAACATGGAAACCATCACAAAACATATAATTTCCAAAAAGAGTATCAGACGGCAACTTTGTTTTAATAATTTTATTTTTTTGTACATGTCTTTGACTCTGCATTGAGCTGAATCTTTCACAATGTTAAATCTTTTCTAATTTAAAGAGAGTAATCATACGCATAGAAGCAGTTTGGTCAACATTACCAATTGAAACTGTATAGAGTATGTTACAAAGTTGTGCTTTATTTAGCTTCACAAGTTTCCATGGCAGATCGATACATTTCTGAAGAAACAAATCGTGGATGAAATGGTCTATTATCGTCTGACTGTTGAGGTGCCCCATTTAGATGCATGTTATTGTCTCGTCAATATTGATTTTGGCACAGCAGTTTACATTTCCATTAGAAGTGTGTTCATTTCTCCACAGAAACGACGGCACAGTTTATGAAGCCATAATCGTTCAAGGGAAGGTACATCATTGGTTATGTTAGCAACACTTCTTTAACGAGTGTGCTTACTCTCTTTGAATCAAGATACGTTAAAGGAAAGGTACAACATTGGTAATGTTAGCAAAATGCTTTTATGAGTATGCTTTGAAGTCCTGTGAGTCATTTTCTATGACAGCACTTTTGAAAACAATTTTCCAGGGAAGATTGATACCAAGTTTCAAATTACAATATTATCGTAATCTTCTAAATCATCAGATTTGAATTACCAATACTTTACCATTAAAAGGCTAGGTTGATTTATTTTGTCACAATTTGTTAATTCTCATAGCGGCCAAAGAGTCACGTATCCGACACACCACTTTGCATTTGGACGACCACGAGCTGAACGGATCGTCGGTAAAACTTACCGACGTATCTGCCCAGGCCGGATGGCCCGCCTCGTTTAGTGTGCGTGTCTGTCTATTCATTTACAGTCAATTAAATAGTCATGATCTGCATGGCCTGACCTTTGATTTCCTATTTGCTAATCGAATGAGAGAACTGAGGACAAAAGCTTTATCTCTGAAATCAACTTTAATTTGGTAACGAGTACTGTCATTCTCCCTGGGACCGACTGGACATGCTCATGTCATTGTATTGTGTGTTAGGTGGACGTGACGCTCTAAATCAGACATGTATCTATTATCTGCTCTTGGATGAATTGAACTATGCGCCTTGTGTGGGAACAGATTCTTTCAGACGAAATACCAAAAGGCAACTATTATCATTCCCGCCAAAAAATTGATCTGACGATAGACAATTTATTGTTTGGCTCCGTAGAGTATCGCACAGGTATATTACACACAGGTATAATTATTACACACATGTATATCCCTGACTCCCGACTCGTATACACACACATCTTAGTCAGCCAACACTTAACCCGAGCCAGCCTAAATAGTCTCACGACCAATAAGGAAAGTCATAACTTTGCGCCAACTTGTGGTGGGAAAAACGTGACGTTGTTAGTATGAACAAGAATGACGTAATCAACGAAAAAGCGAGACTACAAATCACAAATCATTAAGAAATAAAAATTAATGCAGTCATGTGAAATGGGAAAAAAGTATTACTCCCCAAAACCCTCCAAAACAAATAACCAAACATAAAAAACAAATGAATAAAATGACGCGCATGGGTTTCGGTTCTCAATAAAAGCTGACGGTGGACAACCTTTCGTTAAACATACAGATTTAACCAAAAATAGCAGTGTTTCGTTCTTTACTCAGAACCGTGAGCAGATTTTGTGTTAAAAGTTTCACAGGCTATTTCTTAAAGACAAAACTAGAGGCTCTGTTGAAATGAACATATTTTAACAAATTCCCTTTAATTGAGTCTATGACATTGACATTTAGATGTAATTGTAAAGTGGAAATCTAATGCACTGAATTTGAAAATAAACTGATTATACTATTCTTAATCCATTAAACCTTGGACGTCCCTCATGCTATGAGGGACGTCTTTCTTATTTCATCGGTCTTGTCATAGAACGCTATGTAAGAGTGAATTTAAATTTCCACGTTTAACGAGGGCATTTGATTCAAGTGGTCTGATTTTAAGACCTAAACAGCTTCAATTTTAATCTAACCTTGGACATTCCCGACAGAGAGAAATCGGTGTCTTCGATTAAAATGCGGGACATTCTTAATCAAATTAGCTTAGAATTAACGCAAGGCTAAGACAAAATATTCACCTGTATCTAGTCTGTGATCGATTGTCTAAATGCAAAAGATCTGACTTGATTTAAATTTTAGTTTTTTTTTGTAATGACACAATGAAATAAGCTGAAAGGTTGGTTGTTTTCCTTTTACATCTTTTTTTATTCTTATAAATCATGTAGGCCTTCCGGTACACAACCAATAATGTACTCTTTCTTTAAATAAATCCCCTTGCTTAAAAGCAATTTAATTTTATGTAACAAAAGTTGATTAGACACAGGTGAAGCTGCACCATATCTAGCCATAAAGGAACGGTATGGTCACATGCAGAGCAGACCTTCAACAGAACAATGAATCGGTGTCTCGAGTTTACGATGAACACAGCTGGAAATTACTGGGTCATTTATGCAGCCGCAACTGTAATATGACCTTATCATGTGAGGTATTATTTTCAGTCACCGAGTTAATCTAAAACTAGCACTCCGATGCCCTGTTCATCGTGACGATAAGTGTCCCTTTAATAGTCAAGGCGGCAAAACTGAAACACGACACACGAAACAAACAAACAAACACCCCAGCAGACGCCCCTCGCATGCATGGTCTTTTTTCGGGATTTGTGTTTGGGGTTGCTGCGTGCGCCTTGAGTAAAGGCTACACCATGTCTGAAGCTGAACGCCGGCCAGAAACTGTGGACTGATTTTGTTTCACTTAGAAAGCGTTACTTACATGATATTGTGCCACTTTATATCTCTTAGTGGTGTCGGTCTTCACCTGAACCGAGTTCCTTCGCTGTGCAGAGTGGATAGAGCGGTCCTTTAATGTGAGCTGACTGCCTGGAGTCTTGAGTGTATCCGGAAGACCCTGGGTAAAGTGAAAAGTTTGTATAAAAGATAAAAATCAAAACCGAGCGATACTGCAATCACTGAACAGAAGGGCAATTTAGATTCTTGTTTGATGTGGGCCGCAGCTTTTAGCTGGCAGATCAATAATGTTCCCCTCTCGCCCGAGGCCTGTCCTCCGGGTGCTCCCACCGCCTTACCGCTCATAGCTAATAATTTGGATCCCTAAGAAAAATGTGAGGCCTGTACAAAAATTACCCCCTGAAAAACCTGATTCCCCTACTGACACTGAAGTAGCAAGAGGGATCCAGGGGGGGGGGGGTCATGCCCCATGTTGCTTTCACCACACTGTAAAAAAGATTTGCACCTATAGCGCTTAAAACCCATCACTATTTTGTCCCGAAAAAAACCCTGGCTCATGAGGTGCTTAATAAGAGCATTTGAGGCACATGAGGTGCTTAATATTTGGCATTTGACCGACACTTATTTGTGATTTTGTCACTTTTTTGTCCCGAAATAACTGGCATAGTAGGCACTTGAGGCAGCTTTAACCGAACGATCCTTATTTTATTCTACAACTGACCTGCAACAATGTAAAGGGAAAATCAGACGGACACAAATGGACACAAGCTTTGAAGCTTAAACAGATGATGTTTTATTTTAACAGTTGTCAACATCATAACATCTAAATATCGAGTAATCTTATTAAAAGCTACAATCCCAGCCAAATCTCGCTGGGCCCCCCGGCCAGGGCCGGATTTAGACATGTGGAGGCCCCTGGGCAGCCTTCAGTAGTGGAGGTCCACCCTACCTTACACTAAAAACTAAAAGGTGACAAGAGTCACAAGACATAGTTACAGTCATCCATAAAGTAATTTTTTTCAAGTAGAAAGAATCTGAATAAGCAAGCAATCAGGTCAATCATGATCAATCATAACAAGAATATAGTACAGTACATATAGACCAGACACTTTACGAGAATTGACCCTTGTAAACCATACGTAAAACGCGCGCAATATGGTTTTGATTGATACGTGCGTGTCGTTCAGGTACATTTTTCCTTACAATTTTATTTTCATGAAATATGTGGAGGCCCCTGGTTGTGGAGGCCCCTGGGCAACTGCCCAGCTTGCCCAGTCCTAAATCCGGCCCTGCCCCCGGCCCCCGGACAATTTGGCTCTCATTGCGCGGTCTGTGCTCTGGCTGGAGATAACAACATTGGTGGGTTGGGTGGGGGGAGGGGAGCGGGAGACATGGGAGGGTATGTTTATTGTCACGTGTCCCAACTATTTTGGCCGGGATTGTCTGAATTTTCTCTTGGTTTATCTACGAAGCCGTGACCAGACGCGGAAAAACCGCAGTCTTTGTCTTTGTCTCAGGGATAATACATTGAAGTGGGGGACAGGGGGAGTATGTTTAGTAAGACTAGACTAATTGCGGTGACACCTATTGTCAACTATTTTGGCCGGGATTGTAGCTCCAGACCCTCCCCCGTCCATTTCCTATCATCTCGAGGGCTAAATGATCGTACAGAAACAAAAAAAACTCAATATTCGTCACCTGATGAGCAAAGTGAGTCAGTGTAGGCATTTTGCCTGATCGATGGATGAGGTGCTTAGGTTGCTCGATTCAGACACAATGAAGCGAGAGATTGGGTAATACTTATATTCAGTTCAGGCATTTCTGAGGGGATTAGGGTGGGTGCACTCAAAATAATCGACTATAACTTCGGTTTGTTTCAAAGTCCTATATGTTGCCCGCGAGTGGTAATATGTGCGGTCCTGTGCCAATTCTGCTTATTAATTTAAAAAAAAATTTCCCCCATTTTCTTGAAGTGAAGTGGGGCGTATCCCCTAGATCCTACACGGGCTTTGCAATCAATTGATAAACAATTACAAACGATTTAAGATTTTGTTTTAAGTTTTAACCACGAAACGTTTTTATTCAACTTTAAAAAAAAAAAACCTCCCTGAAGGTTGTATACAATCGAACCCAGGCGAACGATGCCAGTGAAATAGGATTTTTTTTTAAAGAGGAAGCCAACATATTGATAATAAAGTCTCGGATATGCAAACATAAAAGATTGTATGCCCTTCAATCTACGGTACACAATTTTGTGTATAATAGGTATAATGGCCGAATTATAATGTACAACTTTAAAACTGTAATTAATTTTGTTTGAAGTGAAATGCTGTCATATTTAAGTAAAGTGAAATATTATTCATGAAATATTACCCTTTCCTTAATTTCCACGTAAGAATACATGCAAAACTTCTGAATGTATTTTCACTATTTTATTGTGAACGACACAACATAATAATAAGCTGAAACTTTCATAGGTTGGTTGTATAGTTTTGCCAACATTATCACTGTTGTATCTTGCACATTGTTATCATTCATGTTTACCAAAAGTGTAAACTGCTTTTGATGAAAACCGTGAAATCTTTTTCCAAAGTGTATTGAAATGAAACTTCCACAAGTTGATCGTTTAGGCAAAAAAAAAGGTCTCCGGTTTCTGGTCATCGGTCGGCTTCAAAATCGGTGCGGTGACGCGTTTTTTTTTTTTTTTTTTTTTTTTCAGCACGGCAGAATACCTATCAATCCAGCAATTTTGGCTGCAATTGGACATCGTTTCACAGCAAAAATAAATAAATACATAAATAAATAAATAAATAAATAAATAAATAAATAAATAAATAAATAAATAAATAAATAAATAAATAAATAAATAAATAAATAAATAAATAAATAAATAAATACTTTTTATCAAGGAAAACTTTATTTCAAAATCCTTGAGGAATACAGTATATACAGAATTAAAAGAATAATAATTAAATCAGAACTTGACAGTCAATTTATGAGATCAATATACATGAATTATAATTAAATCAATCAGTATAATAATTGAAACAAAAAATAGCGATCAGCAAGAATCAGTAATAATTAAGCGGGGAAGGTGAGGACTTAGGGAAGGGAGGGAAGGGGAAAAAAGGAGTGGGGCCCACTGGCGTCTGGATGTGGGCACCTCGTGCCCACTGTCAGTAGGCCCCTGTTGGGAAAAAGTCAGGCCACCGGGGTGGGCGGTGAAAAAACACCACGTCCCGCCGAGGAGGGGCGGCGACTACCCACGCCTCGGTGACCTGGGGAGGGAGGGAATAAATAAATAAATAAAAAGATAAATAATAAATACTTTTTACTTTTTCAAGGAAACATTTTATTCAAAAACTCCTTGAAAGACAGTATTTACAAGTATATATATGTTTTATAATCATTAGAAAGAATTTATGTTGTAATTAAATTAACCATGTCAGTTTACCGGTAGTGTAGACAAAAAGGGTGTTATTGATTGACCACTTGTCAAGGAAAGATGAGATAGAATTGATAAGTGTGTAGTAATTAAGTTCAAGGATAATTTTATTTTTGAGGCGGTATTGCCAGACAGTGAGAGGGTCAGATTTACTGCACGTACGGTATAACCAATATATTATGTTTTTCAAGCTAATAATGAGAAAGTTTGCCAGGCGGACGGCTATTTTGTCTCGACTCTGAGCATAGGGAATGAGAGTCCAATAGGTGTCGAAACTGATAGCGAGGTTGGGTAGGAGGCGGTCGATGAGCCGATGGAGAAGACGAAGAGCAGGTTGAATGGACGGGCAAGTGATGAACAGGTGGACAATAGTGCCTCTCTCGCCGCACCATCCACAGGTGGAGGAGATGCTGGGGTTTAGATGATGGAGGACCGGTAGTGAGGGTAAGACGTTATGTAGAAGTTTGTATTGGACGTCCCCTTCTTTCTTGGATGTGGGAAACTGATAAATTGCCTTCCATGGAACGTGGTGGGAAGGCGGAAAATAGCCAAGTCCGTGCCAGAGAGTAAGTGGAGCTGAAGGTAAGTCGTTCATTTGGTTGTAGAAACTGTACAAAGTCTTAGAGGTTGAAGAAAGGGCGTCTTTGTCGACATCGAAGAGAACCTGGCCGGGTGAAGTAGGGCGAGAGGGGACATCGCGAAGTTGAGCAGGGAGATGAAGGAATCCAGTCAAGTTGAAAAGCGTTGGGAAAGACGAAGTCAAGGACTGGTGCAGGCGAGAGAGGTCTTTACTCAGAAGACGAGATGACAAAGGACGAGAAGATGCAGAAGACAATTGGAGTTCCTGAGCTTGAAGCCACTTTCCAGTATTGATGTTGAGTAGGTTCTTGATGAGATAGATGTTGTTGTCCCAGAGTCGAGAGGCGAAAGCCGTGCCGCCCGGCAAGGGATCGATTAAAGGTGGGTAAATTACCGGTAAATTTAGGACATGGTTGATAGAGTCCGGAGGTGTTTCAATACGAGCTTCAAGGGTCAACCAGGCACGCAAGACCTCACTGTAAAAAACTGGCAAGCTGGTGAAAATTTGGGTTCTAAGTTAAGTAGGAAAAGTTGGTAATGTAAATCTAAACGTTTATATTGACGTAAGTATACGTCCATCATCAAAAAGCAAGGGTGGGTATTAAATTGAAGGTAACGTTGTAGATGTTTGAACTTGAAAGTGAGGCTGCGTGCCTGGAGACAAGCCAGACCAAGTCCACCTTTATTACAAGACTGATGAAGAATTTGTTTTTTAAGGAGATGGCGTTTGTGGGACCAGACGAAGTCGACAAGCATCTTTTGGAGTTCACCTAAGATGTTTTCGGGACAAGACAAAACGGCGAGAGAGTGAAAGACTTTGGTGGCAGCAATTTGATTGGCGATTAATACTTTGCCTTTGAAAGAAAATATGGGAGAGAGAGGTTTCCAGCTGGTCAGGGTTTTGGAGAGTTTTGCTTTACAATTTTCCCAATTTTGTTTGTTGTAATTGTTGTTATTTCCCAGGTGAACTCCAAGAAAAACGAGCCCCTGATTATTCCAGTGAAAGTTCAGGGGCTTGTCGCTTCGTCCGGTCCATGAGCCGACCCATAGACCCTTGGATTTTTCATAGTTTAAACTCGCAGCAGAAGATTCGCTGAAAAGATTGTACACTCTTTGAATTGTTTCAAAGCCCGAGTCGGAAGTGACGAAAATTGTGACGTCGTCAGCATAGGCCGAGACCGAGCAGTAGTTGTTTGTATTAGGTAAAAGAAAACTTTGACCCTGCATTTCATTTCTAAGTTTGTTAAGAAAGGGTTCAATTGCAATCGAGTACAGCAGCCCGAGAGCGGGCAGCCTTGTCGAATTCCTTTCAAAAGGAAACGGCGCGGTCAAGGAGCCACAAACTTTGATGTGGCTCTCGGCGCTGCTGTACAAGAGATTGAGGTGTGAAATAAATTTGTCCCCGAACCCCATGGCTCTCATTGTACTGAAAAGGTAGACGTGGTCAACGTTGTCAAACGCTTTGCGCTGATCAAGGTTGACCACGCCAAGAGGAAGATCATTAAAATTACAATAATTAATCACATCACGTAAAAGGTTCAGGTTATTATAGATTGTGCGCCCAGGAACGCAGTAGGATTGATCATCTTGTACAACATTACCAATAAATTGTTTTAGTCTATTCGCAAGCAGCTTGGCAAAAATTTTGTAATCCGTATTAAGGAGCGAGATAGGCCGCCAATTTGAAATTTCGCAGAGGTCACCCTTTTTAGGGATTAGGGAGATAATGGCTTTGTTGAAAGAGCGTGGAAGGGAGCCAGAAAACGGCAAAATTTAGAACATCGAAGAAATCATTTTTTAGAGGAGGCCAGAAGAAAGTGTAGAATTCAGAAGTAAGGCCATCAAAACCCGGCGTTTTGTTTTTGCCAAGCTGCCTGACGGCATAGTCTAATTCGTCGAGACGCAGAGGAGTATCAAGGTCCTCGGCGTCTCGAGGATCCAAATTTGTTAAATTACATAAAAGGGATCCGAGGGCGCCCTCGTCAGTTGGGACATGGCTGTAAAGCTGTTCATAGAAGTTTCGACAGTGTTTTCTAATTTCTTCGGGGTTTTCGGTAATTGTTCCATTGGGGAGGCGAATGCTAGACAAGGTTTTAGACTGAGAGTGATGTTTTTCAAGGTTAATGAAATAGGATGAGCTCGTGTCCACTTCATTTAAATGTTGAACACGAGATCTGACGAGGGCGCCCTGGGCTTGGTTTTTAAGGAGAATATTTAATTCGTTACGTTGTTGTTCTAAGATTTGCTGCGTCTCGGGTGTGATGTTTGGCGCAGATTGAAGTTCTTGGATGTAGGAGTTTATGCGGGAGAAAGACGAGCGCTTTTCTTTAGCAATTTTAGAACTATATTTTTGGGTTATGGTTTTGATTTGGGCCTTGCCCAAATCCCACCACATGCCTATACTGTTAAAAGAGGATTTTTCATTTTGCCATTGGGACCAGAAGAGGTGTATAATTTCACGGTAATTTTTATCATCAAGGAGAGAATTATTAAATTGCCAGTAGGCGCTCCTCTATGCTGAGGGGAAGGAAGCTTTAGGCGGAGGCGAACTGCAGAGTGGTCAGACAAAGAGCAAGATAGAATTTCACATGTACGTGTTGAGGGTAAGAGATTGGCGGAGGTGTAGACACGGTCAAGCCTAGCTTTAGAAAATTGATCAGGAGCAAAGGGTTTTTCGCATCCAAGCGAATTTTTTTAGTAGGGTTCAATCTGCGCCAAACATCACACAGGTTTAAATTATTCATACTATTTTTGAGAGCCACTGAGATTCGGGGACGATGCTCGGTCGGCCTCATCCGCTCGATCCATAAGAGGATCAAGCGTGCAGTTAAAGTCACCTCCGACGAGAATGGCGCCCTCAGCCTGCTGGCCACAGTGAGAATCAAATTTGTCAAAAGGACAAAGCGATGCTGTCTTTCTGGGGACGAGAAAGTTGTAGATATTAAAAACAGAATTGTTATGTTTAACTTGGGCAAAGAGGATGTGGCCAGCAACAATAACACTGGAGGCTACAGGGTTGATATTATTCCGGTTAAAATGGTCACCCCTGAACCAGGTGTGGTACCAGGAGCACAATTGGGGGTGTAATTGTGCCAGTTTCTCCAGCACAGACTTTTTTCCGTTAATGTGTAAGTTTCTTGCAGTAATATGATGTCAGGTCTTGGGGTTAAGTTAGACATGTAATGATAAAAGGTGACGTTACGAGTAGTATCAAGACAACCTCCAGTGTTAAGGGTAACTACCGAGAGCGCCATAAGCAAGGAAATGAGAGTGTACAGTCTATCCATCATGAATTTAAGGAAATTAGGATTCGAGTTTCTTAACCAGTTTGCGAATCCTATGCTGCATGTTGTAGGGCACCAGGGAACTATTGTTTAAGGGCCTCAGTTGTTGTATGAGGCCCTGAATGTCCTTGGTGAAGGTCTGGGCGATGGACATGGGGTTTCTTTGTGACTTTACTTTTGACAGGAATTTAACGATTTGTGACTCGTTTAGGGGACCGGGCATAATAGGAAGCACTATCTGGGATGATTCATCATCAGTGGATGGTTGTGAACCATCCCAGGTAGAGGAGTCGGTGTCCGATGCTGCAACTACGGAGTTCGGAAAGGGGGTAGACGTGGAGGTGGGGGGGTTGGGGGTAGGTTTAGGGACGGATCTTGGGGCAGGGATGGGGGCAGGGATGGGGACAGGGGTGGGGGCGGGTCTTGGGCTAGGAGTGGGAGTGGAGCTAGCTGTAGGGGCGGGGCTATGGGCAGGAGTGGGGGCAGGGACGGACTGAGGGGAGGGGGAAGGGGGGGGTGGGAGCGGGGCTAGTGACAGGGGTAGAGTAGGGGGTAGCGGAGTGATGAGGACTAGAGGGGGAGGGCTGAGTGTCAAAATCCATGTGTGTCGTGTCATCAGGTGTGTCGTGGTTGAGGATCTGCGAGAGGGTCGGGGTCTGGGGTTCGGGGGCTTGGGCCTTTTTCCTTAGTTTACGTTGGGGCTGCGGGGATTTCAGGGATACCAGGTGAGGTGTGTCATCTTCAGGTTTCTGGGGCGAAAGCTTGCGCTTGGTGACAGCCTCAGAGAAGAGCCTAGTGAGGGGAGGGGGAGTGCCAAAAATAAGAATTGGGTTGTCACGAGCAGGTGACTTAAGGGCTGTTTTCACCCGTGAGGACCCGGACGAGGTCCCGGCGGCAGACTCCACCCCAGCAGGACCACTAGCCCCACCGGCCGCAGTCACAGCCGAAGCTGCGACCGGCTTGTCGGATGAGGCCGAGGGCCCCGCAGAGGAGGCGCCCGCCCCCGAGGACCCCGCTGCAGGAGCCCCAGGTGTGAAAGGGGCGGGGCTTAGGGACGGGGACAATTCTGTGTTTGAAAACCTCCTGCGACGGAGTGGGGTACAAAAGGCGGCCTTGGAGGGTCCGGCTAGTGGGGTGGTATTAGAGGGTTCTGTGGTGGGCGGGCGGTGGAGGGTTGGACTTCTTAGGGAGGTGTTTGGGGTCAGATTTCTTATTCTTACCGTGAACGAAAGTTGGTGGGGGGTTGAGGGGGTTGGTCGGTTCTTGTGGTTCTTCGTCGTTGTCGGGTGGGGGGCGGGGCTTCTTGCAGGAGCGACTGATGTGGCCATACTCACCGCAGTTGAAGCATCGCACCGACTCCGTAGATAAAAACACGATAGTTAGCACCAGAAAAGGAGAAATTAATGTGACTGGGGAGAGTGACGTTGGGTTTGACTAGGACCTGGACGTGGCGGCGAAATGACATTATGTGGGACAGCTGTTTGTTCTTAAAACCAAGGGTATGGGCCGGATAGGGATACAACTTTACAAAAGCTCGATATGTTGTGAAGAAGGACAGAATTAGGGATTTCGGATATACATTAGACAAGGTTAGGCGGGTGGTTGGTTGAACAAGGGGGCTGAGTTCCAGAAAGGAGTCGCCGTGGGTAAGACCCAGCGAAATAGCTTCGGCTACCTCCTCTCTAGAACCCAGGTACACGGCAATACGGTTATTAGAAATTCTACTTGCAGAGACAACATGAATGTGTGCTGGCATACAATTGTTAAATTCCTGCATATAGGATTCAATGGACACATTGTCTATGACTCTGAAAGACGCCCCATTCTTCCTGGTGACGCCCGCGAACGGTTCGTCACCAGGAACAATGGGCTTGGGGCCAGCCACGCTTGGCTGACCCACGTCTGATGTTCCAGCCTGACTGGCCATGGCGGCCAGCCCAGCAAAAACGACTACACAAACTAAACAAAAAATACACATAAAATACACGAAAATAACAGAAACTTACACGGTGGGCTTGGTCTATGGGTATCTATATACAATAAATTACACTATAATATAAATACAAGGACCTTACCAGGTCAGAGAGAGCTAAGATTTAGGCCTTACACGGGAGCTCGAAAAGAAACACGTCCGTCTTCGGCATAAATAAATAAATAAATAAATAAATAAATAAATAAATAAATAAATAAATAAATAAATTTTTTAAAATGCCGACGCGCGGGTCTTAGGCGACGAGCGCGGAGACCAGCAACCGGAGACTTAAAGCGATATTACTCGCTTTTATGCTTCGAAAACTGTAACGTGAGTAACCAGCATTTTTGTCTTATACACCGCACTATAAAAACAGTGTTTATAGGCTTTAAACACTTTGCTAAATAATATCTTGCCATCACTTTGGAAACATGTCCTACTGCTAAACACTTAAAATGTTTAGCAGTACAACATTTGATGTTTATAATTTAAACACTAGGTATTAAACATTTGGTGACAATTAAAACAAAATGGCGTCTATAGGTTGATGAAATTCTTGCGTCGGGTGATAAACAATTGATTTAATTTTGATCTACACCGATGTGTGTATAGCACTGCATACTCAGTATTTTCCAAGTGTCTGTGGAAAATACTTCACAAGGCGACTCGGGCGGGATTCGAACCCACGACCTCCTACTTACTAATGCAGACGTCTTAACCTCTTGACCACCGAGCTTGCCCAATGATGATTAGCTGGCTAGAATCCTATATAGCAGCGTGTTCCGCTGATGTAAGATGAAGTGTGGCGTATGTAACT
Organism: Zoroaster sp. YZ-2022; assembly: GCA_029582265.1. Classification (NCBI taxonomy): domain Eukaryota; kingdom Metazoa; phylum Echinodermata; class Asteroidea; order Forcipulatida; family Zoroasteridae; genus Zoroaster; species Zoroaster sp. YZ-2022. The sequence continues at coordinate 11,530,818 of CM055829.1, read as the reverse complement.
TGTTTTTTTTTCGCGCCCACGCTGAATCCAAAGGGCCAATCAGCGCGGGGGTATTCGCAACAAAACGTTTAGACAAGTATCACGCATTAAAATACTTGTGTTTAGCAATTAATGCGTTCCGTTTAGAAATTAAATACCAACTTTCCTAGTGTTTAGGAATTTGACATGTTTAAACAGGTTACTAATGTTTAATTGCTAAACACGCTTTTTAGTGTGCGTACATATTACAAATTTATGAAATTATTTGTGTGTGCCGAGTACGGTCTGGGCATAATGCAACTATTGTGAAAAAATAATAATGAGTGGAATATATAAAAAAGAAAATTATGGCATTAAGAGTCGGCCCAATACCTCAAAAATGTAACGTGAGTAAGCATGGAATTGCCCATCCATTCTTGATAAGAATTACGAGACCTGTAGTAAAACCAACCTATGTGTAAGTTTCAGCTTATTTCATTGTGTCGTGAACGAGTAAATATTTAAAATGCATTTAGACATTCGTATTCATCCCAACGTGTTCATTCTTGTTTTGAGATAGCACCTGATACACGAATATTATAAGGGATGTTTGATACCATCATCAACTTAACACCAGGTAAGTTTTATACAAAAACCTTGATCATTTATGTTTTATAAATGATAAATGTTTATCTAGATGCACAAAAAAAAGCACAATCATTCTGCCATGCTTCGTTTTGAGATGTGGATCCAATTTTCAAAATGCTTGGGCACTTTATCAAAACTGTTAGCACACCTTGACACAGTGACATATCTAACTGAGAAGCCTCTGAGAAGAAAGACCCCTATCTACCACCCGTCCAATGTTGAGCTCTTTGAATTTGCTGGGACATCGCGCCGCCAAATGTTTCCAAATAAAGTTTTGGCATTAACTCAACAATGTAGGGGGGGGGCGGGTATGGGTGTGCAGGGGTGTGCCAACACCCCTTCTTATTTTGGTGAAGGATGGGGCGTTGCCCCTGCCTGGATCTGCCAGTGGTTTAGCCACAGATGAACATTTATTTTAAAAAGGTTCTTGTAACAGATTCTTATATGATTTCGTATAGTATATTTGATCATGGCAAACCTTTGAATTTTCAAAAAGTCAAGAAAAAAGTTTCTGTTTTAGAGGTGGTTGGAAAAGCCCTGATTTTTTTTCTTTGGGAGCAACCTAAACGAGTGAGAAGGGACTAAAAAAACCAATCCACATGTCGGCTCAGGTCCAAATGATGGGACTCGAACCTGGGTTACTGAGAGTTCCTCCTGACAGGTATTGAATCTCACAAATCAATATAAACGTTCATATTCTGCGTGGTCGATAATCCCGAGGAATGATGGTTATAATTATAATGGACTATTTACGTAGAAACGGTAGAATCTCTGTCCTGGGAAATTATTTCCCGAATTTTATAAAACGATAGCACCTGAGACTGACATATTTCAAGGAATGCTTGATACTATGATCAACTTTACACCAAGTAAGTTTTAAGGAGCAAAACCTTTTTTTGTAAAATGGTAATTCACGGCTTTGGATATTTTTTTAAAGGGAAAGATAAGTCAGAATACAAATGCGTATGGATGAGTGTACAATGGAAACACAGGATTGCGGAAACAAAATCTCGCTGCTGGCCACAGCGGAGTGGCGTCAGATTTACCGGGTAAATGCAGGAAGTCCCTTGTAAACCTAGACTCGTGATTTCATTGTGATCTTACTCAAACACCGGTACAATGAACAAATCCCTTGTGTTCTGTCATCCTGTTTCTGGCATCTCCCTATGGGTTATTATTGTATTTTATCGCGACAGTATACTATTTTATTTTGAATTATAATTCATTTATTCTGCTGTTTTGGTTTCCGACTGAAAATGGCATACGTTTTGTAAATTCAATTAAACGCGTAGACTCTTCCCCACTGAAATGCCATTAACAATGAAACACAGTCAACACAACAAAGAAACACGTATACATTTTATACATTATATATTGTAGAGTATATTCAATAATATATATATACCATAGAGAAAGAACACACATGAGGTTATAAGTATACATATATTTACACAGTACAGGGGCAGATCCAGAAATGTAATGGGGAGGGGGAGGGGGAGGGGGAGGGGGGGGGGAGGGGGAGCTGAAATTTATATAAATGTGTACATTCATCATATTCAAAAACAATCAATGGGGGAGCTGTGTGTGTTAGCTTCAATGGGTTATTTTGTACTAAAGCAGGCTATAGAGGGCGGATTAGTCCCTAAGCCGCCTCTTCAGTTTAGTTTAGTTTGTGATTCAAATAAACTTACAGGCACCACAAATAAGACCTTAGTTCAAAACATGTGCCCTGACTTAGGTGATGACATATTTTGCTTTCAAACTTAGCTGGACTTTCTGAACTTAGCTGGCAAATCTTGGTGAATAATATTTATTCTCATATAGCGCATTTCACATGTCTCATTTTGCTGTACTTATAACCTCTGCTCGTTGGGCCAATTTTATTCCTGTAATCTTTCTCAGCTCTCTGGGGAGTATACAGCCCGAGCTACCGTAGTGCTTCAGCGGCTTTTTCCAACACAATATCAGCATCTACCCTCATAGATGCGAGCAATGTACAGTGAAGTGTCTTGCTCAAGGACAGAAGCACCATGGTCGCAGCCAGAATTCGAACCCACATTCTGACGACTCGGCCATCAGAACACAAATTCGATGCACTAAACCGCTCGGCCATGGCACCCCTTACGTGGTATCATGAGCTACGTTCCACAAATATTGTCGTAATTTACGGCAAACTAACGGGCAATTGCTCTTAAAAATTAAAGATGTTTCCACTTTGCATTTGCACCAGTTGAAGAAAAAGAGGGGGTTTATATTTCTGCAAACAATGGTTTTGAGCTGCATATGTGACTGCGATCCATTATAATAACACTAAAGCTCCTTATCAATACAAAGAGAATGAAGACTACAGAGAATCCCGACTTTGACAGTGTTTCTATACTTACCCGTGTGCTGCCAAATTCTCCCGAGACCCGTTCAAACAGTAGGTCCCCGTCCGTCAGGAGAATTTTGTTCAAACCACTTGCCATTTCAGCTTTTAACTTCATCCTTCTATATACATGAATGAATTAAATCAATTATTGTTTGGGTGATTTGGAGGAATGACTGGATGGTTGACTGATTAACTGATTATCTTTCTGCCTGATTTTTCTGACTGATTACGTTCCATAAATGGTATTTACTATCGGGTGAGTGATTCGCGTGGTCAGCATGGTTGACATGAAAGATGCATCCCCGTGTTTTAATTTTGGCATTTTTGTTTTTTTTATTTGAAGAAGGGAAAACAAAAGCTTTAAAATGAGTATTTCAACAACAATAATCTAGAGAATCATAAATATGTACTGAAACGTATTTATGGTGGGTCCCGTCATAAAATAATGTTGGCACTGTTTTATTGTAAAACCAAGATTCTGAAAATTATTTTGTAAAAGATCTAATTTCAACGTATTTGTTTCCTTTTCTTAAAGGAAATTTTTAATGTTCCAATGAATTTACATTTTACGCAATATTCTCTATATGGGGGAGGAGCATTTTCATGTTTTTCAGAATGGTTTTGCTCAATATATACATTTATGACATGAATAGTACCATGGATGTGATTGTATCAACATTATATGTCAAAATATTTAAAACAATCATATTTTTGGAAGAAAATTACCAATAATTTTGGTTACAGCATCGACAAGCGGTGATGTAAGTGACGTCACATTGTTGCTTTTCTGAAGACAACATGTGTGCCAAATGTCAAGGCCAACGGAGGAAAATTAAGGAAATTATGTGAAAAATAATACTTTTGACCAAAAATTGGGACAAGTTACCAAAAATGGGTATAGCGCCCCTAACGGTGACCTATTGAAATTTGTATGACCTCATTCGATAGATCTTGTCCAACTGAAGATACCTACGACGTGTCATGAAATTCGGCTGAAGAATACAGAAAATACGGAGGGGGGGGGGATTGGGGGAACACACAATGAGTCCCCCAAGGCCTGAGAAGGAAAAAAAAAACTGATACTAAAAATTTTACATTAAAATTCACTTTAACCGACTGAAACTAGGGATAAATCATCATACAAATCAATTTGGCACTAGTTTCAGTCGGTTAGAGTGAATTTCAATCTAACATTTTTAGAGAGTAGGGTTTAATGATGATTGCTTACGTTTGTTTAATTTATGATCAAACAAACAACTATGAGGGTGTAAATTCGTAGAAATAACGAAAAACATTACCTGATCAAAACGAACAACCCTGCAGCAATGCTAATCGCTATAAAAACACCAAGGACGCCACCAACGACCGCTAGAACAGTGGTTAACACTTGTGCTGAAAAGAACAAATGAAAAACAGTGAAGTTCTGAAACATCGCATGATAAATTGAAAGGTAAATCATTTACAAGTGAGTGTACAGTGAACACAAATTTATGCAATTATAAAGGCACTTTGGTGCTTTTGATCAAATATCACAATGAGCATAAAGCCGGTTTACACTTAGAGTTAAATGTTTCAATGCGCATACAAAACAAATTGATTTACACAGGACAGGTTCATCACAATGGGTTGACAAAATGAAGAAATGAAAAGAAAATTTCAAACCTCAGATTTAATTTATCAATAGGGGGTAAAATATGACAGTATAAATTATGAATAGTCATAAACGGTTAAAGGCCAGAAGATCGAAAACGACTTTTAATTTGAAATTCAATTGAGGTTGTTTTCCTAGAAAAAAAAAAAAATCATAGACCACAATAACTTCTGTTATAGTTTATTTGATCACCATACAACACGCAACTATGAGGCCATATTTTTATCGGTTTGTTAATTAAATCAATATAATCACCAACCCGCTTGATCTTGTGATGTGCAGTCTACATCGTCTATAACACACTGAGCATCCGGACCAAGAATCAAGCCCCGCGGCCACACTATTGTACTTTCTGCAATTCCTGTCACTGTGTACTGTCCTGTCCCATCGGTTTGGTGAGCCCGTATTCTTTTGACAGCTCCAAACGATTGAAACAAATTCCAATAGTCCAAGAGTACAAAATCAAAAACGCGAGCTCCATTGTTATCAATATGGACAGTTCCAGAGATTCCTTCAAATGTTGTATTGAGCATTACATTGCCAACCGTTGTTGGCGACGGTTTCCCATTCGTCCAACTTGAGTTAACGGCTCTTGCATAGAGGTACACTGAGTCGTAGACATAGCCAAACAGAGTAGAAAGCTGGAATAATGTAATGTTTCATAATGTTTCAGAACGAGCAAAACCAGCAAACTAATGTATTAAGCTAACAAGCAGTCAAGCAAGCAAGTCAACAATCAAATTAATCAAGCAAGCAAGCACACAAACGAAAACCCAAACAAACGAACACACACACATAATTATGTTAGCAAACGAGCCAGCCAGCAAAAAATAATAATAAATAAATAAATAAAAATAATAACAAAAAACAAGTAAACAAGAGGGCAAGCAATTCAGCAGGCAAATATAAAGTGGATGAGGACTCTTAACAGGTAATCAGTAGTAAGTAAGCTAACTAAGCAAGCAAACAAGTAAGTAAGCAAGCAATCAAGCAAGCACACAAAAAAGCAAGCAAGTTGATAAACCAGGAAGCCAGTCAGCTGGTCCGCCAGCAAACAAACCGTGGTGACCAAATGAAGCTGGTGCATACTCACATGTTGACCTCCGACCTCGCTCAAAAATGGGTCTTTTCCCAATTCCTTCGCAAACCTTTCCATCTGGCTTTCGTACGTCATCTCCAGTCCAGCTGGTTGGACGGTTAGTACAAAGGCTGCTTCGTAGGCTGCCTTCAGCTGCTCCAAGTCGGTCCGAGCCGGTTGGAACCAGTCCGAACCTCTTAGGCTCACTCCAAAGAGGGTACTGACCAGGAAGAACGCATAACTTCCTGCGGTCATACCAAGCTTCTCAGCGGAAAGAAGCAGGTCATTCTGATCTTCACTACCAAGGGCAACTGAAGGCATGCATACAATTATTGCTGAAAAACAGAAAAAAGATAATCAAGACAGATACCATAAAAATCCACTCTTCGTATTAGGTATTTTTACTTTTACTCAGTTCATCAGATAGCACACTTGGGGTACATTTGGTGCATCACTATGTAGCATGTTACTGTAATGGAGAAAGAAACCTTTTTTTCATGATGCTACCGCTATGCTACCCAGCGGTGTCATTGGCCAGTGATGTCACGGGTTATTGCACTCCAAACCTTTCTATCCATTATGCAGATTGACAACTCCTTCGTTTTCAGTTGTGTGTCCTATACGTATGTAACTTGTCTGCGTATGACAGCAATTAAATGCCGTGGTTGTTTGATTTACGGCCATATATATAAGTTAAAAAGTAACTTTGAGCAAAGTGGAAATGCAGTGATTATGGGCTGGCCTGTACTGATCCCTGAAAAAATACACTGAGCATACTTTGTAATACTCTTTACTTAAAAGACAATATCAACAGGGATCAAACAGAGTTTTAGATTAACTTATTGACTGAATACCCACATGATAAGGTCATATTACCGTTGCTGCTGCGTAAATGAGCCATTATTCCATTCACTGGGTTCATCTCAACCCTGCGATCAGAGAGCGTAGCGGTACCCAACCGCCACTTTTTGCTAATTAATTAATTACTCCTTCGTTGAGCGCTCAATTTTTTATATATTTTTTTAGTTCCTACATCAGGCATAGCCTAATAACATGGCATAGCCCCTAGAGTGTGATTATTTACATTCAGCCAGATACCATGACCCCTTCGCCTGGACTATTTCCAGGGACATTGTAAACATATTTTCTCATGGGGAGCTCTGGAATGATTATCAGCTTGAAAAATGGTTGGTATAAAACAGATTTTACAGTAGTTATTCACACGTATTACACTGGGCGGTTACAAACCGCACGTAATGCTTAAATGTAAAAATAACGTAAAAACGCATCGCAAGGTTTTAAACTAGGACACCGATTCCATGCCCTGTTGAAAGTCTGCTGTGTTCGTAACGATATTGTCCCTTTAAATTAAATTAGTTCTGTTACTGACTAACTGAATAAGCGAGTATAAACGTTTGACAAAGTGTAGAGATGTCTCGATTTAATACAGATATCTCTATTTTCACTGGCCAAAAGTATTGCAACATGAATTTGTACGAGACATTGCCTAGACGGATGGCCGCAATTATCAGGTCACGTGACAAAGTATTGAAGGACTTTGTTTCTGAGCAAGAACAGTAAAAAGAACATTGACTTCAAAACACAGGCACTTTCAAGAAGTCTTAACTCTGCACGCAGAAGACCCAAAATAAAAACGCGGTTACACCGAGGTACTTTTTGAAACAGTACATGGGGTTTTGGCATAATAATCATGTGGGGTGAGCACAATCCTTTATCGAAAATGGTAATTATAAGGATAAAAATAGTCTGGGCCCAATCCAACAGTTTTTAGCAAAAACTAATTTATTTTCCCACAGACAATGAGGCAACATCTTACTAATTACAGATGGGCTTTCATCAGGCCCCCTATATCTCCTATTACATGCAACAGCCGCCGGCTACAATCCCACAACTCCCAATATCCAACACTACAACCCCCACCCCTCCAATCAACAATAACTATCCAATAACTAGATCAAAAGGTGCCGCCCACATGCCCTGAAGGTTTGTTTTTGTTTACATTGAGCAGTGACAGGATAAGCGATAAGTGATTGCCTGCTAAGCCCCTTTGTATAGGAACAATGTGGCAATAGCCAGATGTCTGGGTTTGACAGCGAAAATCTTGACTATGTTGCCAACTGGGGCTAAAGGGACTCTACCATTGTTTATGGCTATGTCTGGATGGGGCACTTATGGAGAAAGAAAAAAATTGGCCGAGCCAATTAAGCGAAACCCTTTAATTAAAAAAACCCGACTGTACAATACAGTACCTCCCCGCTGCGTCCAGGGTTTTAAGTAGTGTAAATAAAATAAAATAAATTATTGTAACACAGTTCTCCAAACTGAACTTTGGTGTGAAGTTCAATGTTGCAATACTTATGGCCAGTGAGTGTACTAATACTAATAGAGATATTACTAATATATATATATCTGTAATATATATAACAAAATCGGTATTAAATGTTAACTTTACACGCCATACGGAACTGCATGGACACTCGTGGTAGACCATATCTAAAATAATGGACTCCATCTCTGTACACAAAGGTGAAAGTCCATCCTGGGCTAGGCCGGTTCGTATATTTTTATACGTGAGTATACATTTAATATTTTTTTCGTGCGTGGTTTAACTGTCTGTGATTTTGCATGCGCTGAATTTATTTTTTTCAAGGAGGGGGTTAATTCGAATCCAAATGTCTGCCCATGACTGCCATCCTAACCACCTTACCCCTGAGCAAGTTCAGGGTTTTGAAAAATTCTGATTTATCTCTGGTGGAGGCATGATTACAAATTCCTATGTCGTCCTGAACCTAACCCCATCCCTCCCACACTCACCGAGTACACTTTAAGGGGTATGAAATGTTTGGCTTAATACATTATTATTATAATTCTTACTTATGTTTGAAAAAGAAATCAACAACTAATATAATCTGAAATTAATACAGACAATCTGAATACATTTTTAAAACTATTTTACCGATAACGACAAAATGAACTAAGCTGTAACTTTTATATGTATTTTTGTACATATCTCTCTAAACTGAACAATGACGTAACCTTGCTATAGAACCAACCTTGATGCAGAGCAATACTAAGGATACCACTAGGGATTTGTAACTCATTTTGCCGGAAACTTTCTTTGGTCGCTGAAAACATATACATGAAATTATTGAAATAATCAGCCTTGATGGCCGTTTCAAGGATTAAACTACTTAGATTTCACAGGCAAATATAGAATATAGGAGGTTTTTATGAATACATTATGCTTACTCTCTTTAAATCAAGATAAACATCACATTAGCAACGTGTGAAATTTTATGCTAATTATACGTTGTTCTAATTGTACCCATTCTTCCATGGAATTTAGGAAAGGGTTTTCTATATTAAAAAAAAAAAAAAAAACTTCACAGGCGACTCTGGTGTGACTAGAACCCATGACCCCCTGCTTCGATTCCCACTCGAAACGCCCGTGGAGGTTTGTGTCTTTATCAAATCAATTATTTAATATCCAAATGCATATCTTGTGAAAAGAAATCATGTATACATACTATGTTTTGCCAACAATACCAATGTCGCGCATTCCATTTGAAAAGAAATAAGACTGCGCAAAATATTAACTGAGTCGAGCTGTAAACAAGTGTATTTATCATCGAACATGAGCAAATGGCAGACTGCACGCTCCGGATTTCGTCAGGAATTACTTCTTACAAATTTACCAGAGAGCAAGAAAATAACCTTTTGTTAATAAAGGACGTCTTGACATTTCAACGCCGTAATTTATTTGCCTTAATTGCTTGGTGAGTTTCCCCTGCGCGTGTGCATGTGAATGCAGCATTTACGGGGAAGGTTCGTAAATAATCTTGAGATACAGCCATTAACTCATGTAATTCGCACATCTCAGGAAAAACGACATTCCCTCTTGAGGAATTTGTTATCCTTGTTATAGTTATTTTGTGAAAATGCTTTCAAAAGGAAGGGTATAGTTTAACTGTGTAATTCGTCAATAAAGGTCAAAACACGTACAGAAATATTTTTTCCTGCCGTCTGTCTGTCTAAATTTTCGTGCCTCGGTGAGTGTATACATGCGAATTGTGGTCTGCCTCAGTAAATATTTGCCTGCCTGCTGATATAAGTACCCATTCTGATTATGATGAATAGCCTATGACGATGATGGTGATGATGATGATGATGATGATGATGGTGATGGCGATGATGGTGATGGCGATGATGATGATGGTGATGGCGATGATGATGATGGTGATGATGGAGATGATGGTGATGATGGTGGTGATGGTGGTGATGATGGTGATGATGGTGACGATGGTGATGATGATGATGGGGGATGATGGGGGGATGATGGGGGGATAATGGGGATGATGATGAAGAAGATGATAATAATGATGACCACCATCATCGCCTTTATTGCCGTTTCTCGAGTGCGTGTTTTCATCTTTTATATATTCTTATACAAGATTGTTGACAAAACTATCCTTAAAACATCCACGAACTTACAATTGGCATTTAAACAGAAGGAACCACCTTGAATAAAAATGTCCCTAGTTTAGCATCTCAATAACAAGACTTAGACACAGTGTTCGCCCCATCTTACAGTTCTACCACAATAATTGTATTGCACGCGTATAAAACGATAACCCCGCAGGGAAGTTTCTCTGTAATAATGTACAGATAGCATATCAAAGACAGTTATTGGAAAGAATAAGACAGTGTATTTTCATTGACCTCAGGCGAACGAACGAACAAAAACAGATGAAAGTACGTTTTCGGAAATGTCCGTTTGATGAGAAGAAAAGTAAACGGAGCTTGCTTCAATAATGTTTGCATGGCTGATGCCCAACTAAGTGTTTTGTTGCGTTACTGCGAAAAGGCTTTTGAAGAAGCCAATATGACGCAAGAATAGATTTTTCAAGGGAAATCTCTGAGAAAAAATATGCATTTGTAAAATCTGCGTGTGTCTTCAGCAGACAGTCTTAATTATTAATTTGCACTCTGGTCACATGAACTGCGTTTTTGTTATGGCAGCGTACTATTATCAAACGTTTCTCTTGATAATTAAAGAGACAGTATGGTCACGATCAGAGCAGACTTTCGACAGGGCATGGAATCGGTGTCCTATTTTTACATGAACTCAGTGACTGAAAATAATATCCAACAAAAGCGTGCTGGCGTGGTCTAGATAACATAAAACAGTGCGCTATAAGATCATAACCGTGGCTCATGCATAATAATGAGCCAATAGATGTATATTTATACATTAACTATGGTAATAATGATCATATCGTGCCCTGTTATCTATCCAGATTCCATACTCGGTCGAAAGTCTGCTCTGATCGTGACGACATTGTCCCTTTAAAGCCAGCATATACTTTTGGTAAAAATATCTGATGCCAATGCATCGATATGTACACACACCGACTACTTTCAGCTTGTTTCCTTGTAATGTTAGCAAGAAACTGCACTCAGCCTGTATCGTATTCATTCATCCATGCAACGTGGAATTTACGTCTCCGTCAGGAGTACAACTCTGTCCTTTCTCTATGGTACAACCATGGGCGGATCCAGAACATTTTTTAGGGTGGGGGGCTGAGAATCAAAAACAATTATTTTTCAGTACTACAAAAATTACAATGAAATAATCAAAGGGAGAGAAAAACAAAGCACACTGTGGGAATGGGAGTGCGTTCTCCCCTCCCCTTCCCCCTCTCTCTCTTTTTCTCTCCCTTTTTTTTATATTTAATTTTTTTTAAACGATTTTAGGGTGGGGGGGGGGGCTACAGCCCCCTTAGCTCCCCCTGGATCCGCCATTGACAACATAGTTCATTTGCAAAGTAACTTGATTAATTGTTCTAAAATTATAACCCCTCAGACAGAAATATTTCAAGGGTTATTTGACACCATCATGAACATAACATCAAGTAAGTGTCATGTATGTCGTCGTGTACAGTATGTTGTGCGACAATTCATACGGGGGCTTGTAAAAGAGTCCACCAAACGTAATGCAAAAACGTAATGCAAAAACTCCGTGTCCATGTTGCATCACTTTTCAATTATCAGTTTGTGTGTGTGTTTTGATGCCCTTTTTTGCTCTTTTTGCTAATGATATATTTAATATTCATGAGATGAGCAAGTGGTTAATGTCATGCACATCGTGAATAGATACAACAGCATGGTTGATTTGTGCATAACGGGTTGGCTGATTTCATCGTCTTTTAAAATGTTATTTTGTCTTGTTTAAAACTGAGTGCTTCATGCAGTCAGTCACGAACAATTTTGGTGACCATTGCTTTCTTGGGCACGATTTGGGGGTTTAAATTGTGCACTTTCAGCACTGGCCTAAATCCGTGATGAAAAGTGGGGGGTGGGGGGGGGGATGATTTTGAAATCTGGGTGCACGGTATAGCTTGAAGTTCTGCATGTGTATTTTTATTATATATATTTTTTCAACGCATGGAAAATTCTGGGGGGGGGGGGTGATCCTATAGACCATCGCCCGGTCCAAACAGTGTATGGGTGTGTGTGTGTGTGGGGGGGGGGGCAGGGATTTACACCCGTGACTTTCAGTGCTGCAGTGACACCGAGTTCATTATTTGAACTCATAAACAGCGCCTTCATGTCTCAAGGATAATCATGGACACTTAATACACAACTTAAACAGACGGTACACGCAATCTTCACGTTAGGCCTATGTAAAACACAAACTTCCCATTTTTGTTATACTGTCCGGCAGTATATGCTAAATATTGTATCTACATAAAATTGCAATTCATAAGTTTCATAAATGCAGCAGCATTTCCCAGAGTCCAGCATTCTCCTGATGACGATCAGAGCATACTGATCGAAACGTCGAGTTGTAACCTCCAGTTCTTTTCAGAACGAATTACCACTCAATAGAGAATTTCACATGGTGTCACCGCAGTTAGTCTTTCTTATAAGTCCTTTATTGGTAATTGCAAATCAGTGCATATAACAGCCTTAAACTTGAGTCTCATATGAAGCTCCATATTTAAACATATCACATTGAAGGTGGACAGTGCTCCACAGTCATTATAGGACTATTGGAGATTAACATTTAGATATTACAATATGTTTAAGGGTAAATATATATTGCTAGTGTTTGGCTAGTGATAATTTTAAGATAGTATCGTTATTAAACGAACAAAAACAATTATTTAAAACACGCTTGCTTCTGATTGACAGCCGCGCTGGCTAATCGGTAGACTTCACACACCCTCCTGTAAGCTGAGAATTAAAACAGTGGACCAACATTTTATTAATTTGATTTTTTGTTTTACTGGTACTAATCCTTGACGGTTTTTTTCGTTGAATGTCTCAAATTAAAGCTTATACCTACCTTAACCCCAGAAAAAATAGTAGGCCTGGGGCGCTTGTGTTTGAAAAAAAAGAAGCGAAATAGCACTTGTATTTATACGCGAGATATGCTAGTTTACTGTAGACTATATATTGCTACACCTGTGTTACTGTATTATTTAATTATTTACTTTTATGGTATTCATTCTTTGCTATAATTTGGCAGTGATTGTGTGTGCGGTGTGGACATCACAAATATGTGATGTTTATCTATAATTAAAAGAAAAAAGAAAAACAAAAGAAAAGAAAAGAAAGAAACAAAACATGATTGTGTACAATTTCACACCCGCAATTTCTTCCTTCTAGACTAGCCATAATGGCATGACACGCTTCGCATATTACACATTAGTATCTACTCAGCACGCTGCTGAAATATTACATAATTTGGTATAATGCTTTGTGCGACCGTAAGTGTGACAAACGCTTCAACAAAAATCAGGCGAACAGGACTGCAAATGACCCTTGGAAATTGTCCATACAAATTGTTTTCTAATTGATTCCCGTCTTATTTCCCCGCCACACAATGGACTTTGCTGACGTTCGTGACGCAGTTGCTCCAAGGGCAACCTGTCTGGTGAATGATGTAATCGAATCAAGAGGGTAATTATACTCATCACATTTATTTCCATGGTTATAAATGAATCATAAAACACACGTCCCTTTTCACATTAACGTTTTTCTAATTTTAAAAAGCAGACAGCAAGTTTGCAATTTAAAAAAAAGGAATGTTAACAATTTAGGTCGAAAAACAGCGAACATTATTTGCTTCAGACATGAGTTATGTTGGCTTTTAATCGCATGCTTGCTCTCTTTGAATCAGTATATACATCAAAAATACAATCCAGTTAAATATTAATGATTATTAAATTGTGATTATTAAAATAGTGGAAATGGACAAAAATATTTTCCTATAGGAAATGGAATTTATTTCACTTTTGTTTAAAATTACAGAATCTCGGACTATAAATTAATTCAAGAGAAGAATAATACTGACATCGGGTTTATACTAAGCACATAAATATCTATTTGGTTATTCGAATTATCATTTGTCAACATTCAATCTGAACCCAGTGGCGTAGCCATGGGGGAGGGGTCAGGGGATCAACCTCTCACCACTGGCCTGCAAGTACAAAAAGGAGACAAAATATGAAAATGGTACATCAAGTGTGGTTTTAAGCGGTGTGTGTTTGTGGGAGGGGTGGGAAATTACCCCACACGGGCATGTGGATTGAGCTCACAAAATATAATTGACACATCTGACCCCCTTCACCCTTTGAGCGAGGAGAATCAGCCTTACCATTATAATGTTAACCGCTTTTGCATTACTTATGCGTTCCTTTATACATTTATGTACTTTTTTTATTGTGGTCTTTTTGTATGTGGAGTAGTAAAATGGCCATGTGGTGGCTTCATTAATTTGTTAGGCACCAGTGAGCTGATCCTGTATTCAGTCTGGGCACCAGGGACACGAGCTTCAACATTTGCAGTGATCAAGTTAGTGAAATTGAAGGGAAGCTATGTACAACGGTGACTGATATACCGTAAGTGAGGCTAGAGGGTGTGAATAACCATGATATATGCATGGTTATGATATATCACGCTATCGTGATACACTCTCCAGGCTTACAGGTGAGGTAAATGTTGGATGGAGGTTTGTTAAGTACGTAGCAGGTTAATTGGTATGTAAGTTCGCCAATTGATAGCGCATCTCCGGATGCACTTTAACCTTCGACTGAGATTTGACACCCAATTCACTTGGCAGAGTTATACCTGCAATTGGCGAACTTACACCAAACAACCTGCTATGTACCAGCGTTGGAGGTCTCGACCGAGGTCTTGGTCTCGAGACTAGTCTCGAGACCATATTTTTCAGGTCTCGACGATTTTGAGGTCTCAAAATGTTGAGGTCTCGGTCTTGTATTGGTCTCGGACTCGGGTCTCGAATAGTCTCGGAGTCGAGACCTTGACGAGACCCGTTAAATGCTCCAGAATGTTTGAAGTCGATTATTCGATTAACCGCTTTTGGAGTCGATCCCGTATCACCAGGCAATTCATAACGCGTAGTGAATGTCAAAAGAATTTCCGCAGGGAGACCTCGCTAGCATATCGCCGCGCAGCAGCATGAACTGTGTGTTCAGGGTGCTTACAGTTTTGGATAGACAATCGTGTCAGATATCCGACATTGTATAAACTTGCAATAAGAACAGTCCCTGCCTCCAGCGCTCCTGTGGAACGAATCTTCAGCAGAGGTGGAATCATAACCACTCAGGGCTAGATTGTTGGTAGATAATGTAACAAAGTTGATGTTCTTGAAGTGCAATGAAGACATTCTGCAGAATTGCTAGTTAGTTCACCTTTAGTGTTAATACCAACTTGCTGAGTACAGTAAATCAGAATATGAAATAAACTTGTATTTGGCTAATTCAATCAGGCATATCCCGTCTGTCGCTCTCCAGTACCGTCTGTCGCTCTCCAGTACCGTCGCACTCTAAAATGTTTAGAGAGCGACAGACATGCCTCATGCCTGGTTGAATTAGTCAAACCATCAACTGATATTAAACTATGTTTTAAAGGCATGATACATCATTAGTTTTTTGAAGAGTTTGGAAGAGTTTTGGTATGTAACAAAATAAATTTGCATTAATATGTGCACATGTTTCTACACGACTTGCTACTTATTGTGTGTGTGTTTTTTTTTAAATGAGGTCTCGGTCTCTGTCTCTGTCTCGGTCTCGGTCTCGGTCTCGGTCTCGGACTGTAAGGTCTCGGTCTCGATCACGGTCTCGGACGGGGAGGTCTCGGTCTTGGTCTTGGTCTCGGACTTTGAGGTCTTGACTCCAACACTGCTAACGGTGCTATGTACTTAACAAACCTTCATTATACGTCCAACATTCACCTCACTTTTAAGCGTTATTTACACCCTCTAGCCTCACTTATTATCTTTAACTTCAACCTAATCAGGGCTTACTGGTATCATTAAGGGTAGATGTTAGGCTGCTACCACAGGAGAAACATCGGTTGAGCAATAGGCCAAAACGCGTGAAAAAATTTTTTTTGGAATAGTTGAAAAACATGTTGTATTCCGGAAAGGCATTTTTCACATTGGAATGAATTCGATAACAAAATCTGCCTGCATTTTCACTATTTCCTCTGTCTGCCTGAGGTTTATTAAGTCATTTTAGTAAAATTAGTATTCAAAAATCTAAACTGATTTTTTTTCCTACGGGGACAGACATTCACCTGAAAAAAAATCATAGGAAAATGTGAACGCATTTTCATTATCTGTCCGAGGGGCTATAATTATTTTATTAAAATTAGCATATCAAAAATCTCAACTGAATATTTGTCTTCCTGGGACACACAATCAACGTTATAATTAATATGGAAAATCTGAACGCATTCATAATTTTCTCGATAGCGACACAACATAATACACTGAAACTGTCACAGGTTGAATTAATATTAAACTCCTCCAGTGTCTTAAACGCTATAACGAACAAAACAAGCTTATTTTTTTTAAACATGTAATATTAATTATGTAAAATAAATAAATGCCTTTTTGCGTTTTCACAAAGAGATGTAGACATGTCCGCCCCTATTATTCTTCTATATATTCTAACATCCATGGAAAAGGTAGGTCGTTGTGCTTTTAAAATTTACGAATGGACGGGCACACTTTTTTCAATTATCATTCAAATCACCAAATGTGTGAATTAATCATTGATGCTAAGAAAGACTAAACATAAAAGAATCATATGAAGGGCAACAACTGGACAATTTGTTAAAACTTTGCTCATTGCAGTTTTGAATTGAGAGGAGCTTCAAGTGAGTTTACTAACATTGTGTTCAGCTCTATTCGACATGCCCGTCTCTTCGTGAATACAGTGACTATTCGCCTTATTCACGCTAAATACGTGAGGCTACACTTCTCACAACCACACTATGTAGCTTATGGTGCCCTCACACCATAGCGATCACCAGTTGCGTATGGTTGCGAATACAAAATAGTGGTCATAAGTTCCGAACGCAACTCACACGCAACTAATAGGTTTTATAGGTTTGAAGTACGCAACAAGCACGCAGGTGATCGCAGACTAGACACACGCAGAGTAAGTTAAGAAATTTTGAACATGTTCAATAATTCTCTGCGAATGCCTGCGATCAATTTATACGCAACAGGGACGCTACGCACGAAACACGATCGCAACACGATCGCAACAGGTACGCAACTCATAAGTTATGAACGCAGGTGATCGCAGGTCCAAATTTGAGGTATCTGGCCAGGTTTTGGTAGCGTACATGTTGCGAATGTGTTGCGTACCTGTTGCGATCATGTTGCGATCGTGTTGCGTGCCTGTTGCAATCCTGTTGCGTGTGTAGCGTACCCCCAACCTATTGTGCGTATTCCCAGCGTATCCCCAACCTATGCCCTGCGTATCCAACCTATTAGTTGCGTGTGAGTTGCGTGTTAGTTGCGTACTACATGCGTGTTGAGAAATGGTATAAATAGTGGGCCTTTTCTAGATCGGTGTCAGTTGTTGGTGGACCTCCGAGGTGACCAAATCAGTACTGAAGAAAATACTGAATCGGCTCCGCTTTTATAGGTTTTTATCACGTTACCGATATTCGCAACTAGCACGCAACTAGCACGCAGGTCAAACGCAACTTGTAAGTTTTAAACGCAACTCAAACGCAACTCGTAAGTTCTGCACGCAACTCACACGCAACTCGCACGCAACTCGTACGCAGGTGATCGCAGATATTGGGGGATCATAAGTTCAGTTCGCAACCCACACGCAACCCACACGCAACCCACACGCAACCCACACGCAACCCATAGGTTGAATAGGTTAGAAATTGACAAAATTGTTGATTTGGGTTGCGTTTGGTGCGTATAAAAATATTTTTACACGCAACTCATAGGTTTCAGCATACGCTATGGTGTGAGGGCACCATTACATGCTGCATGCACCAGCGAGAAGACCCAATAATCTGATAGTTCGACATAAGGAATAAATAAATGAAGGTAGCTATTTCCATTAACTTAAATAAAATTCAATGACATATGAACGCGAGGTTGCCCCTGCAAACAGACAGAATTAGGTTACTATAATGAGCATGTACAGGTATACAACCTCTTGTATCTACCAACACAGGTCTCCATTTGTACCCCTTGGTGTAGAGAAGCAATGAAGTGTCTAGCTCAATGACCTAAGTGCAACAACGATCCCAGCCCGGACTAGAATCCACATTATGACGACTCCCTGCCGTCAGAACACAAACCCTACACTGCTTGACCGCGCCAAACACGAGGAATCAATCCTCACTCATTCCGGACTGCACTGCGCTGCAATGAAAGCCTAAACATAGGGCTCTTCAGCTCCTTCAACTTCATTAGATTACCTGTCATTGTTGTCGTTTCATCCTCAATTAACTGCCACTGATAACTACACTAAGTGATATCGCTTAGTTTAACAAAGCCTACGAGTGGGCAATTAGGCACTGCTTTTCACAAGATGAGAAGCTACCTCCCCGTGTGGTTGATAATTACACGTGGTAGGGATGAAATTATCGATGTTCCGTGTAATGAGTTAATTGTAATTTTCGTTTAATTTCACAGGTGAATAGCTTATCACATAACAACCTGAATGGTTCAATGGGAAGTATTTGCTTAACGTTTGAACAAGCTATTAACAAGCTATTAAAGGAGTTTGCACACCATTTTAACAAGAAATAATTATGTAATATATACACCAAATGAAAATTTTGTTGTCATTAACACGAAAATAGTTAAAATGCATTCACATTTGTTTGTTATGTATTCTAATGTGGAATACATTTCACATTTTCTTAAAAATGTCAACATGTCAGACGGAATGATTTTTTCAGGATGTTTGGTACCATAACCAACTTCTCATCAAAATAAGTTTTTAGATTATAATTCACTAATTTTGTAAACTGAATAAATTCTGCTCACTCTGACTTGTGTTTTATGTATGTGTGCATGTTTGTATTCATCCAGATTGCCTTTAAGAAAGAATCTGTTTGGTTTGAACCGTAAGACCAATAACTACTTTTCATTTATACTACATGTAAATCCCTATTCCCTACACTGCTGTTGACACCCATGTACATCTTGATTGATAAAATAATGATAGTGCTATTCCATTCCGTGACACTTTAAATCTGCTGAAATGTTTACAGTCAAACTGTATTTGTAGTACAAATTTCAGGTGAGTCCGGGACTGGCTATTCTCAATTTAACCATTTTTGGTCAGAATGTGGAATTGAGTGAGAGAAACTAAGGAAAACGTTTCCAGATCCTCGGGTGCTAGTATTTGTAGTGTCCTGTACAACATGCAATACCATATGGGGAACAATATTTTATGTAACACCAACAAAGGATTGTGGAGAAAAAAGGTTTAGGAAAATATAGATGAACAGAGTTAAACACGGAGATCACGAGTCAGTAATGTTTCTTTTTATGAGTCTTTAAGAACACTACAGTATTGGTAATTATTTCCAAACAATAAAAAACAAAATTATTACCTGCATGAAGTGTGCCACTCGTGTCCTGACGCGCAATGTCTCAAAAAGATGTAATGCAGTCTGGAAGACTTACCCGGCGTGTGAGAGAACTTATCTTGCGCGCGCACCATAGCGTTTATCCAACGCGCCCATCGCCTGTGTTTAGTTCACTGATCTCTGTACTAACTGGATAGGAGATGGGCGCTAATTGGCCTATAAAAAAGTTGAAGTAACCGGCCGCCATGTTGGTTCCCCCAAAAGGTCAAGAGTCAAATGTCACGTTAGCATACACATTTGTTCAGTAGCACTCGGCATTGTCGTCGGTCGGGTAGCATTAAACCTGTCCGGCCATCACGCATGCGCCTTCTTTCGTGGGGGAACAAAGATGGCGAACAACGAGCTTCAGCCAATTGGCGCGATCTCCTATCCAGTTAGTATAGAGGTCAGCGGTTTAGTTTAAGATTGCGTCTCGTTCTCTAGGAACTAGCTTTGCGTGGAAAACCTGTCCCATGATGCCCCACGGCAGCAGGCTGGGCAGAGGAAGCAAGACACGTAACAAAACACACTGTGCACATTTGGAATGCAATGCCGTGGTGTGGATTATACCAGGCTGGCACACTTCATGTAGGTAATAGACATCTGGTAAAATAATGATAGCAAAAATACATTTAAATTTGTTCTTTATTTATTTTATTCGAAACTGAATCAAAATCTGCTACCAGAATAACATTCCCTGAATTATTGTACGTTGTTGTAAGTGTGTGGATTGTAAATGAATTTTCGCTTCCGTTTTAAGAGGTGTGTGGAAGAAATTTCCTTAACATTTCACTGAATAGGAACTTTACTTTTCGCTCTTCATTATTTCAGTATCAACTTATTATAGATTGCATTTTCCTCACTTGAGAGATAAATCTGGTTATTGAAATATAACCAAATTGGGAGTTTTTAATATAAATCTTCCTTGTAAGTTGTAAAGTTTAAGAAAAGTGAAATTAATGCAATTAGTTTATCAGAAAGAGTACTCTTTCCTGAATTCCACAGTAGAAACAATACGAACAATCATAATACACTTACCCTATTTTTATTATTTTGTTTAAGGTGAAGATACAGTCTTAGTATAAGTTTGCATGTTCTTAGTGTAGTAAGTCTTAACAAATAGGAACAATACAAGTGTAACAAAACAAACCCTTCATTAGCCTCTAATAATTATCAAAGTTTGAATTAAAGATATATTGCCGGTGTTTTTCGCTAATTTAACGGCAATGTCCAATAATTATCTTTTTCATTGAAGTATTGCTTTTTTTAATTGATGAAAGGCTTGATAACAAATTAAAATTACACACTACTCAATATAAACTAGAGAAGCATGGTTTTACAGTTAATATTTTCCCAAAATTAATTAATTTATGGTGGGTACCATCATACATTCATTGAGGCACTTGAGGAAATTATTGATATACCGATGAAACATCTGCATGTTAGTCTGTCCTGTTCATTTACCTTGTCTGCTTTGTCCACTCCTTTGTTTGTCCTTGTATTGTCCCTGTAGGCATTTCTGTACAAGCCTTGGCTTTTGAATATGCCTCCATATTTGCTTCTTTTCTCTCTCTCTCTTAATAATCTACCGGTACTGTTTACTTTTGTACAAATTTCCAAATTGTTTTTCCATAATTTATTTTTTATGTTGCAATGTCGAAATAAATGTGAAGTTGAATGTGAATTGTAAAAAAACTATGAATAAAATGTCAGGTTATAGCTGAAAACATGGGCGATACATATTATGAACATATATATGTAGACACATCTGTTATTATATACATACATTACACTTCTTCTGCAAAGGGTTTTAATATTATAACATATCTTGAATCAAGAGAATAAGTATTCTTGAATCAAGATATAACTCAAACAACTCGTGGAAGTTGCAGCCCAGTGCGTTTTCTATTAAGTCATTGTGAAAAGGCGTGGACAAAATATGACGAAAACACTAAGGAAATTGATTGCCAAAAAAAACAAAAAAACAGTTCAAATTTGTTCGCATGTTCTATTATGCAATCCAAACACGAACGTGTTGTGTTCTGTTATATACAATTTCTAAGGACTTCTGAGTGTAATTTCCCTTTGATGATAAAGCTCATGGTTATGCCTGGCACTGGCTGCCGCAAGACATCAAAGAGCACAGCCTGATGCCAAACAGATGGTTCGATCTGGGTAGGTCTTTATGTGTACACAATGAATGGTTCATTTTGTGCACAGATATAGGGCAGCAATTTCTTTTCCAGCCCAGAAAAAAAAACTACACAGCTCTGGGAACTGACACCCCTTCTAAGATATGTAGAATGGTCCACTTTAGGATATCAATGACTCCCAGGCATCTGTGGCTTTTTTTTCTGGGAAAAACAATGAAATAAATAACTTCTGCCAGTAGCAAGTGGAGGGCTACCTCATCGACAGGTACAGTGTAGAGTAACGTGGGTGGAGAATACAATGATTACAGTTCGTATTGGTATTAGACATCCTTAGAAATTACGCGTGCAGTCCTCAGGCCCATAGCCAGGAACTGGAAAAGTGCATGATGTTTTCATTGAGTTTGAAATGTTTTTAGGAATTGCTTCAAGAGATAGTAAAGAATTTATTATTGCTTGGCACCACACACCGACAGTTTGCAATTCCAAAACAAGCTTAAATGGATTAACCCAAAGAATTGATCCACCAACTAGGTCACAATCCACGGTAACACTCAATGATTTGATTTTTGCCACTAATCCTGGGTTTTACAGTGTGTTCTGCACAAGTATAAGTGATCATTTTTAAAATTTATTCTGTGAGAAATGTTAATGTTCCCGCTCATAAATCTCAAATTCATGTCGTATTTTTGGTAAACTCAGTGAGCAAAGATTTATATTTAAACATGATTTATTGAATGTTCCGTGAGATATTATTAGGCCTAGTGATTTATATACATAACAGCAAAAGAAACGTCACCCCCTAAATTTGGATAAATCTGAGAACGTGTTTAGCTTATGTGTCCTCAGACGTCATGCATGACGAATTTTGAGGTCAACCAAATTTGCCACATTGTGTTCGTGTTACACTCCATACTCATAATATTCTTCATTAAACAAATTATATTAATTATAAAATGAAAATAATAAATATTTTTAGGGGTGACGTTTCTTTTGCTGTTATGTATATTATAGTAAAATTGCATGCAGGGGCGTGGCGAACGCATTTTCTTTGGGTGGGAGGGGGATGGAAGCCAATTTACCGACTGACAAGTGGATTTGCCGGTGCGCCTTCGTGCGCAACCCGCATCGCTTCCCACCATGCCAAGATTGCTTGTGTCTTTCTGTAATCTTACAACACTGAATGACATTCCAGGCACTTTAGCTTAATTGCTTCCTCTTTGAACTACTCATCATGGTGATCAATTAAGGTCAGACATAAGCCGCAAGCAAAAACCAAAATCGTTTCTTAACGTATTGCCAGTATTGTGGAGTGTCGTGGCCGAGCGGTCTACAATCCCGGTCAAATCTCGCTGGGCCCCCCGGCCCCCTGACAATGTTGGCTCTTATTGGGCGGTCTGTGCTCAGGCTGGAGATAACAACATTGGTGGGGGAGCTGGGGAGCAGAGAGCGGAGAGCGGAGAGCGGGGACAGGGCAGGGTATGTTTATTGTTACGTGTCCCAACTATTTTGGCCGGGATTGTCTGAATTTTCTCTTAGTTTATAATACGAAGCCGTGACCAGACGTGGGCAAACCGCAGTCTTTGTCTCAGGGACAATACATTAAGGGACAAGGCAAGTGATGGTGTTGGTGATCATCTCGTGATGATGATGATGCCAATGATGTAGGTGACGCTGGACGTCATCCTCATCCTCATTATCCTCATCATCTTCAAAATCATCATCCAATAATCAAAAAATTATTTTAAAAAAAATAAAAAAATTAAAAAATAATAAAAATAATATTATTGTAGGTGTTGCGGACAAAAATACATAAACATTCTACTTGGTTGGGATTCGAACCGACGATCCCCGCATTACAGATGATATGTCTTAACCACTAGATCACCATGGTAACCTGCGACAAGTCCCCAGTTCGATTCCTTTAATCCGTCGATGGATAGTGTAACCACAGTTCACCACTGTACAATAAGGAAAAAGGAGAGTCACTCCCTTGAAGAGGCTTATAAGTTGTTTGTGTATCCTAGTACGCTTTTCGCGTTGAACACGAACTCTCTTTTCAGCGATAACATGTTTCTGGGTCCAATTTTATTCATCCATGAGAATATTAGTTCATAAAATATTGTTTAAGAACGATGTATGATGCATTGCGCTTGCGCAAAACAGAACTTAATTGTAGCGTGCACCGTACACGGTTCACCATGACGGTTCACCATGCCATTTTGGTCCATAAGTTCCCAAAAGAGAGTTTGTGTTCAACGCGAAAAGCGCATTAGGATACACAAACAACATACAAGCCTCTTCAATTTGTTTTCATCCCCTCATTCCGTTATTTTGACGAAAAATCCAACGGTGATCCATCGAAACCAAAATAGAAAGGAAGGGAGTGACTCTCCTTCTTTATTGTACAGTGGTGAACCGTGGTTACATTATCCATCGACAGATGAATGGGGATCGAACTGGGGTTTTGTTGGCGGATACCATGGTGGTATAGTGGATAAGACATCTGCTGTGGAATACAGGGATCGTAGGTTCGAGTCCCATCCGATCAGAGTGATGGTGTATTTATGTCCGCAGCACTCGGGAAACAGAGTATACAGTGCTTATCACACATTATGGTAAAATCAACAATAATATTTTATTATTATTTTTAAAAATATTGTTGTCTTTTTTCCCAATGTTCTTTAATTCAACCTTTGCCTCCACTTTGTCGGTGCCACGGTGGTGTAGTGGTTAACACATCTGCGTTAAAACGCGGGGATCGTAGGTTCGAATCCCACCCGAGTAGAACGTTTGTATATTTGTGTCCGCAGCACTCTGGAAACACTGAGTATACAGAGTATAATTTATCACACGTTAGGGTAAAATCTACAATAATATTTTATCATTATTATTTTTTTTCCCCCAAAAAATGTTCTTTAATTCAACCTTTGGACGCCATTTCATGTTTGGGAAACAAAACCAAACACCCCTCCAGAGAAAACTTAATGATACTACTGTAATAATAAAATAAAATAAACTGAACAAAAAAAAAAAAATTCACAAAGACAGACAATAAGCGCATGGATAAAATGGCCATGTCGCTCACATATACTACAAGGGAATTCAGACAATCCCGGTCAAATCTCGCTGGGCCCCCCGGCCCCCTGACAATATTGGCTCTTATTGGGCGGTCTGTGCTCCGGCTGGAGATAACAACATTGGTGGGGGGAGCGAGAGAGCGGAGGGCGGAGAGCGGGGACAGGGCAGGGTATGTTTATTGTTACGTGTCCCAACTATTTTGGCCGGGATTGTAGCTTATCGGACAGAATCCCGGCCGTGACACTTGTGTCCTTGAGCAAGACACTTAACCATAATTGCTTATAGGGGCAGAGGCAGTTTAACAACTGCCTTGTTCTGGACTAGTCACCCCTCCCAGTCCTATTCGCACCGTGAAGAGGCTGGTTATTAACTTGTCTTGTTTCGGTGCGAGGGGCTGGTTTCTTCAGTGTGGAGTCGTTGTAACAACTCAATGACTTAGTAGCCCCACCTTAGAGTAGCCATGTGTGGGGCGATTTGCATATTAAAAAAAACAAAAAACTAGAGATTGGTGTTTGTATTGACAAACACTAGGTGTTCGGGACGAAGTAAAGGTCAAATTGGGGTCAACTTTGTTTAAATATTTTTTGACAATTAACGATCTGTACAATGGTGCAAAGATTGTGAATTTACCTCTTGTGGATGATTTTTGTTAATATTAAACTTTGACTTCCGGTTTGGACAGGAAGTAAAGGTCAAATTGGGATCACCTTTGTGTAAAATTGTTTTGATAATTAACGATCTGTACAATGGTGCAAAGATTGTGAATTTCCCACTTGTGGAGATTTTTTTTTAAATATTAAACTTTGACTTCCGGTTTGGACGGCAGTAAAGGTCAAATTGAGGTTACCTTTTTGTAAATATTTTTTGACAATTAACGATCAGTACAATGGTGCAAAAACTGTGAATTTACCACTTGTGGTTGTTGAGATATGATTTTTTTTTAAATATTAAACTTTGACTTCCGGTTTGGACAGGAAGTAAGGTAAAATTGGGGTCACCTTTGTGTAAATGTGTAAGGACACAATACTGGCTGACAAAAATGGGACACAGGGGGTGAACAAAAATGTTGGTGGAAAGTTGTAATTTACTTGGAAGTCATGAGAATGGACACCCTTGTACTTGAAAATAGCATTGGAGAGATAATGTGCCAAGTAGATTTTCCTCCCTGTTGTATTTTCTCGATTGGCGTGTGAAAGTTAACGTAAGTTACATGGTGTCCACTTTTAAGTCTAGTACCCAACAATAAAAGTCAAAGCAAAAAAATGTTTACACCATGATTATGTAGCTTATTCCCAATAAAAAATGGCTTAGTTTGGTAAGGATGAGTTTTGTAAAACAAAAATATCTGGCCGTTTTAACATCGTATGATTTGGCGGACACGATGTGTAACTAACGTGAACACAGATTTTAGCGATCATTTTTGAGGTTCGTGAAATCTTTTTTTAATTTTTTTTTTAGGAGCCAGTTTATTTCTTCATTAACCCTAACTCCCTAGGCATTGTATTAAAACAATAAAAATCCTTCAAAATCCTCCAACTGGCTTTGTTGTCTAGGGAGTTAGGGTTAAGTTACTCAAGTTATATGCACATCGTGAGGAAAATAAGTAAGGGACACGTAAAGTGTTTGATTTGATGAACTTTTGTTCAATTAATGTCCCGTTTTTAGACGCCATTTTGGAAATAAAATCGGTTTGTAAACGTGAATTTAAAGTGACACAACACGTATTCACACTTTATTTTATCTTTATTTGTCTCTTAAACATATACAGATATTATCTAAAATAAAAAACAGTTCAAAATAGTCAAATTATTTAAAAAAAATCAAGATCATTTTGTGCACCATGAAAGTTGGTCAGTATTGTGTCCTTACACAAATATTTTTCGACAATTAAGAATCTATACAATGGTGGAAAGATTGTGAATTTACCCCTTGTGGTTGTTGAGATATGATTTTTTTAAATATTAAACTTTGACTTCCGGTTTGGACAGGAAGTAAAGGTCAAATTGGGGTCATGTTTTTGTAAATATTTTTGACAATTAACAGTCTGTACAATGGTGCAAAAACTGTGAATTTACCTCTTGTGGTTGTTGAGATATCATTTTTTTTTAAATATTAAACTTTGACTTCCGGTTTGGACAGGAAGTAAGGTCAAATTTGGGTCACCTTTTTGTAAATAATTTTTTGACAATTAACGATCATGTACAATGGTACAAAAATTGTTAATTTACCTGTTGAGGTTGTTGAGATATGATTTTTTTAATATTAAAATTTGATTTATCCTTATTCGATATCTGATGACCTCATCATGACGTCACAGCTCATGTTTCATCTGACGTCACAACTCATGTTTCATCTATGCGTTAAGTTCTAAGTACATGCCAAGTTTGAAGTTCATGCGAAGTTTGCAAGTATGTGTTTTTTGTAGACAATCGATGGCGACAAGAAGGAGAAGAAAAAAAACTAGACGTGCAGTGTTTGTCGATAAACAAACACGCAGGTGTTCGGGTTTGACGTTAAAATGATGACGTCATCAATTCGAAGTGTTGGAGAAAGTCAAACGTTAACGTCTGTTGGTGCAAAAACTGTGAATTTACCTCTTGTGGTTGTTGAGATATCATTTTTTAAATATTAAATTTTGACTTCCGGTTTGGACAGGAAGTAAGGTCAAATTGGGGTCACGTTTTTGTAAATATATTTTGACAATTAACGATCTGTACAATGGTGCAAAAAATTTCAATTTATCTCTTGTGGTTGTTGAGATATGATTTTTTAAATATTAAACTTTGACTTCCGGTTTGGACAGGAAGGAAGGTCAAATTGGGGTCACCTTTGTGTAAATATTTTTCGACAATTAACAATCTACACAATGGTGCAAAAATGTCAATTTACCTCTTGTGGTTGTTGAGATATGATTTTTTTAAATATTAAACTTTGACTTCCGGTTTGGACAGGAAGTAAAGGTCAAATTGGGGTTATGTTTTGGTAAATATTTTTTGACAATTAGCAATCTGTACAATGGTACAAAAATTGTGAATTTACCTCTTGTGGTTGTTGAGATATGATTTTTTTAAATATTAAAATATGATTTATCCTTATTCGATATCTGATGACCTCATCATGACGTCACAACTCATGTTTCATCTGACGTTACAACTCATGTTTCATCTATGCGTTAAGTTCTAAGCACATGCCAAGTTTCAAGTTCATGTGAAGTTTGCAAGTATGTGCTTTTTTGTAGACAATCGATGGCGACAAGAAGGAGAAGAAAAAAAAAACTAGACTTAAGCTTTTTGTGATAACAAAAAACAGGTGTTCGAGTTAACTTTCGGTTTAATCAAGTGAGCATTTGATGACATCATAATCACAATTGTGAAAATGTCTTACGTCTTTTATCATGACAATATCAATTTCATCTTCAAAATACCTATACATTTTGTGTTAGAATGTGTTGAAAATTAAGTTCCTGTTTGGACAGGAAGTAAAGGTCAAATTGGGGTCACCTTTGTGTAAAATTGTTTTGACAATTAACGATCTGTACAATGGTGCAAAGATTGTGAATTTACCTCTTGTGGATGATTTTGTTTAATATTAAACTTTGACTTCCGGTTTGGACAGGAAGTAAAGGTCAAATTGGGGTTACCTTTTTGTAAATATTTTTTGACAATTAACGATCAGTACAATGGTGCAAAAATGTCAATAGACCTCTTGTGGTTGTTGAGATATGATTTTTTTAAATATTAAACTTTGACTTCCGGTTTGGACAGGAAGTAAGGTCAAATTGCGGTCACCTTTTTGTAAACAATTTTTGACAATTAACAATCTATACAATGGTGCAAAACATTTCAATTTACCTCGTGTGGTTGTTGATATGATTTTTTTTCAATATTAAACTTTGACTTCCGGTTTGGACAGGAAGTAAGGTCAAATTGGGGTCACCTTTGTGTAAATATTTTTCGACAATTAACAATCTATACAATGGTGCAAAAATGTAAATTTACCTCTTGTGGTTGTTGAGATATGATTTTTTTAAATATTAAACTTTGACTTCCGGTTTGGACAGGAAGTAAGGCCAAATTGGGGTCACCTTTTTGTAAATATTTTTGGACAATTAACGACCTGTACAATGGTACAACAATTGTGAATTTACCTCTTGTGGTTGTTGAGATATGATTTTTTTAAATATTAAACTTTGATTTATCGTAATTTGATATCTGATGATCTCATCATGACGTCACAAATTATGTGTCGTCTACGTGGTTCTAAGTTTCAAGTTCAAGTTCAAGTTCATGTGAAGTATGTGTTTTTTTGTAGACAATCGATGGGGAGAAGAAGAAGGAGAAGGAGAAGGAGAAGAAAAAAAAAACGAACAAAAACAATAGGTGTTTCGGGCACATACCCGAACACCTAAAAAAACAAACCAAAAAACAATAGGTGTTTCGGGCACATACCCGAACACCTAAAAAAAAACTAACAAAAACAATAGGTGTTTCGGGAACATACCCGAACACCTAAAAAAAAAAAAAACTTCTATTTCAACCTGCAAGTATAATCGTATTGCAAAATTACTGTTCGTTCAAAGCGTCTAGGACCGGAAAGACAAACTGCCACCCGAAACCGCAGCTCTTTCATGAGTAAAATACAATGTATTACACAATACAATGTGATAACAAACTCGGCAAAGATTCAGTGCTCAGAAACACAATATATTTTCTGCTGCCAAACCCATAGCTCAAGGTTTGCCGACCGAAAATTTATTCTGGACCAACCCTTGTTCTAGTACCTTTGATGCTTCATTGCCGACTGAGGCTCTAAATGTCGACTGAGAAAAATTATTGGGGGTGGGGTGTCACACCCCCACACCCCTCGCTCGCTACGGCCCTGATTGTTTGGGCGACGTGGGTTTCTATCGTTATGGATGTTGTTGATTCACATTATACCCCTTTGTAAAAATACAATCCGTAATAAATCTTGCCCTTTGATCACTAATGATGTTGTACAGAATATGAAGGAACAGGATCACACCGCAATGATTTGAGTATATGGAATGAGTAAAAACAGCTCTACAATAAGGTTACCCATAACCTAAGAAAACAGAGGTCAGATTACTGTTGTGGATTGATTCGTGACAATGCTGGCAATAGCAACACGATTTGGAGTTGTCTCAAACAAGTTACTCCCAGTTGAAGCACTTCCTTGCCGTACAGCGTAAAGATGAATGATGATTGTACCTCAACTGACATTGCAGAGGCCTTTATTAAATCACTTTGTCTCATGTGCTGCTAATTAAAATAACTGAGCGTATGCCAACTAATGATATTTATGTGATTCCGGCCAAAGGCAATGATTTTGACTGCATTTTAAAACTCAAGCCAGTCTCCACTGCATTTGTTAGCGATGAGATTAAGAATACGAATGCTTAAAAAGCTACTGGTGATGAGGACATAAGTTGCCATTTACTAAAATTGCCAATCCTGTTTTTGCTGATTCTTTCACTGAACTCATTAATATGTCAGTGCTGAAATAATATGTTCTACATAATTGGAAGAGTGCAGACGTTCTCCCTCTTGTGATGTTTCCTATGTTGATAAGTATCGACCAATCACAATTTTTCCCGTTGTAAAACAATGTTGTTTACAATTAACTGTTTCAATTTGTTTGTGAATTGAACCTTCTCCATTCTAATCACGTATTACCCAAATTAAGATCAATTGGCTGTTTTAATATTGCCATTATATGATTGTGCATAAAACGTTTATATTAGACCGTTCAAGTGCTTCGAATATTCCCATAGGAGTGCCTTAAGGTTCGACATATGGCCCCTTGTCTTTTCCCATTTATATGAACAGTTTGCCGATGGGTTTTTTGACACCGCTGTTTTTGCATTGTATAATTTTAACAAATAGATTTTCAGTGATTGTTGTCTTAAAACTTGTGTATTGTTTGTAAGAGTTTTTAATATTGTCAGGGCCTCATAGAAGACCAACTTTTGGTGAATGGCTACTCTGAATAAATACATTATAATAAATAAATACATGCATACATAAAGTATCTATAAAGCACTGTAAATTCAGTGCTTTCGAGACACTGCAAGAAAACAAAATCCACAGGCGACTCGAATGGGATTTGAACCCACGACCTCCTGCTGGCTAGTGCATATGTCTGTGGAGGTTTCTTCCGCAGACATTCGTAGGTAACGGGTATATAGCAAAAATCTATCAAATTGAATAGTTCATGTGAAGATAGACATTGATTTAATATGATTTCAATAAGGCGATGACAAAATTTACAGTTAAGTGACTGATATAGAAAATCGTACAAAAGCATTTCCCCTGATATACCCACGGGCTGCCGGAAATAAACCTGTTTAAAAGGGAAAGATATTTTCGTTTCCGTCAATGCTTTTTGATTTTCAATTTGCTGCAGTTTAAGGCCGTGCGTCCTTCCATTCGAAAGTGCAGCCAATTTAGCAGTACAACAGAGATGCACTTCACATTATCACACATACAACAAATCCTTTGATAGCAATCAAAGCCTTTTCTATTATCATCTAGCCATAATACATCGACTGTACTTGAAAGATCTTTGTTATTGTATTGTGCTACGAGAAGGTCGGTACACTTCGAATCTTATACTCAAGCCATCCGATTACTACTCCCTGCATACTAAGCCGTTGTCAATATTTGTTTATCACGCTGCCCATCAATTAAACAATCTCAAGGATGCTTTGAAATATAGAATTAATAAAGTAAGGGTCTATAGTTAATGGACTGTTAAAAACTTTACGTAATCAATCGATGGGTTGACGTAACAATGCAACAATTCACTCAAAATTGACGAAAACAATTTATTTTTCTGAGAGTAAAGTATACGCACCACTGAATAAAAGGAATTGAGTAGGGTCGTGTCTAGTCTAGGTAATAATTGAAATCGATTTCAATCATTGACATGACAGGGTAGTGTTCGAAACAATACAAGTCATTGAATTTTCAGGGTTCAAATGATTTCAAAGGCAGTTTTCACTTTTGGCAAACTTTCTTTACATGCAACCGTTCGTTGTAAGAGTTTAGAGATTATTTTGCACACAAACAACATGTGAACATTTCAGCGGAATTTCAATAGTGTGTCGTTTACAAGAAAATAGTGAATTTATTTTAAGATTTTGGATTCTCACGTAGAATGTTCGTCGGAAATTCAGTTGTGAAATTGTTTTATTGATATAAATTAAGTTACTAAAATGATAGCACCTCAGACAGAAATATTTCATCACTTTATATCAACGGTTTATTTTAACAAAATTAAAACAGCATGTAATTATTTCATTTAATGATTTTTAATTATAAATGTCACCCCACGAAAAAAATCAAACAAATTTATATAAAATAAATCAATAAATTTAATAAACATTTACATTTCAGAATATGTTTTTCTTCTGCTGTTTCTGATTTGTTTTC
Organism: Zoroaster sp. YZ-2022; assembly: GCA_029582265.1. NCBI lineage: Eukaryota > Metazoa > Echinodermata > Asteroidea > Forcipulatida > Zoroasteridae > Zoroaster > Zoroaster sp. YZ-2022. The sequence continues at coordinate 11,498,480 of CM055829.1, read as the reverse complement.
GTGCTCACCACGCTACATGTATATGCGAATGTTCGAAAAAAATGTCAAAATTACTTTCGAGACAAAAAATAGGGCATCTAATAATAATAAGAGCGAAATCCTTAGGCCCGTCTAAAAAGTTTGTAACGTATAGGCTCCGGAACCGCTGGGTCCCGCGGCTCGGGAGGGGTACCTGCGTGTCGGGAAAAATCCACAGGGTGTCGTCGTCGCCCTTCCGGCTCCGCCGAAGACATCGCTTTTGCGTCGCGGGCGAATCGCCGCTTTTCCGCATTTATTCACTGCTTTTTGTCATGCAGCGGCCGTCGTTCGGGACCCGTCAGTTGTCCGAACGCACTCCCTCTGTATTCGCTATAGGTGTTGTGTTATTCTTGACCCGTGTGCTTAAATACCGTAACGGCCACACTTTCTTGGTGTTTTTCAAATCTTACGTACAACAGCCGTTATGGCTCACACGTGTATGCATGTTGTGTTGCAGTAGTGCGTGTTCTGTTGGAGCATGCTCTATGGTGGGAGAGCGTGTGGTGGTCGCTGTCGATTTTGTTGTTGGCATAGAGTGGAGCGGTGTGTCCTCATTTTCAGCAGAGGGTGGGGAGAGTCTACCGAGGAAGATGGGGTTCTTTTTCTTAGGCATGACATTCTTAATGCAAAAGAAGAGATAGGTGGTGTATTTTGTAAAAAAGAAAGAAGAGATAGGTGGGGTATTTTGAGGTGGTGACGTGCATGACAATTGTCGTTTTTGGTAAGTGCAGCGGTGAGCCTGAGTCCTCATTTGAGCAGAGCGTGGGGACAGTCTACCGAAGAAGTTGGGGTTCTTTTTCTTAGGCATGACAATCTTAATGCAAAAGAAGAGATAGGTGGGGTCTTTTTTTTATAAAGAAAGAAGAGATAGGTGGGGTATTTTGTGTTAAAGTAATACACTGGAGAATTGTAATAAATGAGCAGAAACAAATGTTGTAACGAGTAACATAATACAATAATACAAATGACATCCCACTCCACAACAGAGCAATAACACTGGCCAATTATACACCTCCACTCTACCTAAACCCTTCATCCCCACCCTCCTCAATTCACCCAACTCCAACCGCTCCAAACCCGATCTTCAGATCGGGTAACTTCGCTTGTCTTATATATGGCTTAAAATAATTGCTACAAATACAATTTGAACATGTTTGGGACACCCTGAGTAGTACAAGACGCATTATAAAAATTGTGACAGTAAAATTGCCATTCTCTCGCCCATATCGCTGACGTATGTGGGTTTGTCTTAGGTCTAAGTTATTAAGAACAAACAATAGGTGTTCGGGTTAACTTCTGGTTCAATGAAATGGTCATTGATGACGTGCAATCATATTTTTTGAAAATGTCCGACATCTTTTATTATAACAATATGAACTCCATCTTCAAAAGACCTGTCAATATTGCGTTATAGAATTTGTTGAATTTGAACTTCCTGTTTCGACCACAATTAAAAGGTCAGATCAGGTAATTTGAAGGTCATATATATGACACAATAATTCTTCCTTGTGATCATGAAGGCTCGCTGACCTTCTTGGTCACGCAATACAGTTGCAGTCTATTCAGGCATGGTGTGACTATTGTTTGTGGATAAAACATTAAACCAACCATACTGCCAAGAAACTGTCTGAAAAGACACAGGGCATATATAATTTCATTATACTGGATAACAATCGTTTAATGAGACTGAATAATGCTTAATGATGCGAAGCACATGAAATTGCAGGAAAATAGCAACAAACCTACATTACAATTGCATGTACATGATTTATAAAACAAAACCCACTCACCAAATCGAGAAAAACTAACTTAAGTAAACTCCCATACATGTACAGAGCACTTGACTTGTATTTACAATACCTGAGTTCGAATCCTGGCGGGTCGACTAGGCCTAGCATTCCTCTGATATGGTTCGATTGAGAACCAGGAGGTTAGTACCGGTGAATGTTATAAAAAAATATGCAGGACTTATCCGACCCTGGATAGTCGCAATAATACAACAAAAGGTGGCGAAAAGAAGGCGAGGTCAGCTAAAAAAGCCTTGGCGAATTACATTCACGAAAGACGTCCTATAGCAATAATGATGTCACCTAGAATGGAACAAAATAAATCATCCATTGCCACATACGGGAGCTGGAGGAATTTAATCTAGGTAAGTATTAAGCGAGTGTATCTGACGTCGCGCAGCCAGGTTTCCATAAAACAACAGCTAACGGCCTTCGTCTGGTAACTTTGAATTTGAATGCTGGTACCACATGCATGTATGCATTGCTTTGGGTATACATTACTGATTTGAATTACACTTGTAGAGAAGGTCATCAGGCGCGGATCCAGGAATTTTTTAGACGGGGGGCACACCCAACACGGACAAATGCGAGCGCGAAGCGCGAAGCGCGAAGCCCTTACGGCGTGGGGTCCGGGGCCCGCTTAAGGGCCCCAGAAAATTTTGGATTCTGGATGCCCTGTGGTGCAATCTGAGGCGATTCCTGACCAGTTTCACCCGACTTTTTTTGCAAAAGTTTTCAAGATTATATGGAGAATATATATATATATATAATTATTTTAGCCATTATTTTTAGCCATTATTTTAGCGATGTCATGACTACAACAATATAAGTTTCTCCCTCCCCGATTTTTGGCATTTAATTTGCAGTTTTTGACTTCAGTTTTAATTTATCCGGAATTTTTCTTGGTTTTATTACTCTTACCTGTCCAACAATAATCCTACAAATGCGACATTATTCATGGTATCATCATGGTTACCATCACCAGACGCGGATCCAGGAATTTTTTAGACGGGGGGCACACCCAACACGGACAAATGCGAGCGCGAAGCGCGAAGCCCTTACGGCGTGGGGTCCGGGGCCCGACTTTTGTTGAAATTTTCAAGAAAAGGGCTTGATTTCATACTGTTCCTTGCCCTGTGTTAAAACCATCGGCAGATCAGCTGCAAGACTCATCGTACTTCGCAGGCCTATGCGTACTGGCGTAGAATCCGACAGTAAATTGACATCGGCGATTGTAATTTCCACACGGTACCCCGACCCTTCTTCAGACGAAACGGAACAAGTTATAGACGTGGAGGAATCGGGTCAAGAAACCAGACTAGCTTGCTTTTGCACCCGATCACAGACTACCGGTACCGATTGCAAACGAAATGTAGACTAATTTTTTTTCCCCATTTTTTTTTTACATTAATTTTTTTTTTTTTTTTACTCAATTTACCCGGGGGGCACGTGCCCCCGCGGACCCCCCCGGATCCGCGCGTGGTCATTGCGGATTGCTATTATTTTCTGCACAACACTTCGTCAATGGCTTAGAAATTGGCTTAGAAATCTAATGTAAAATAGGTTCTTCAATAATTAATTTGTTAGAACGCTTGCTTTGCAACATTTTCATATATTTGTTTTAAAAATTGTTTAATACATGTTTAACTACAAATAAATGAATTCAGAAGCAAAGCCTTTCTATATAGTAATTCACGTCTGTGGGGGATTTTGTTAAGGAAAATAAAGTCCAAAATTCCTAGAATTACGGAAGAAATCGTAAAGAAAAAGAGTTTATCGCAAATTATGTGCGAAATAATCTTACTAAGGACTACCATTTCAGCAATATAATAAGGGATAACAGGTTGTCGCGCGGTCTTTTTTACAGGTTAATGATCGGTTTTAGGCACGTGCTCGTGACCACGCACAAAACCGGTCGTTAACCTGTGGTAAAGGCCAAGTGTCAAACTGTTATTCCCATTCATAAATGCCCGTATCGATTTTGTTTTCAAATGAAATTTTTGTTGAATAAAGCCAAATAAAAATGGGCAAATTCCCGTTTGGGGACACACGAAACACTTCCAAAGTACAAGAGTCATGCGCGTGATGCCAATCTTCGTCACTCTGATTGGTTGAAATCCGCGTCGCGCATAGCACAAAACAGCTGGTAAACAGGTAAACATCTGGCACATACGCGCTGTTCTGATTTTGATAAGCCAGTCTATCCGTTAATACACCCCCATGTAATTACGTTTTGTCCAATCGGATTGTCTAAACTGTCTTGGGCATTTATGAATTGCATTTAAATCGTGAACAACGTGAAATAATGGTTCTTAGTCTATGTAATTGTAGTGAATTAATCTTTTCACGGAGTCACTACACAGGTGCCGTCAATACCCACGCATATAAGAAAAGGACGGAGCATTGATAACCACCATCATCTCTGTGCACACCATAGCCCTCGAACGGAGAAAGTGAACCCGGTGTTTTGATGGTAGGGCTATTTGGCGTTCCTTGTACAATTCGTACGTGTATGTTACGGTACTAAGCGCGCGTGTTACGGTACTAAGCGCGCAAACCAATGATCTCAGACATTGAAGACTTTATCAGAGGTCAACAATACAACTGGGTCGCTCATGTATGTCGGCAAGAAGATGCTCGTTTCATCAAACAGCTCACTTCCAACAAAGACAGCAGATATCGCAAAAAATCAGGCATCACAGAAAATACCTACAGGCAGGTAATAAATAAGCAAAAGAATAAGCACAGCTTGAAAGATGAGAACCAGGTAATTGAAAAAAATAATGATGAAGCGAAAACAATGTTAAAGTCACTGGCTTATTTAAACCACTATATTAGACGAATATGCGGAACCAAATTGATTGATTGAATGATCGCTACAGACATTACGCGTATACGCACATCAAATAAAATATACGCCAAACGCAACGCACTATCGCTGCTGCCCTATCAAATAACAGTGATCTAACAACATTATACCCTCAACAGTGCGAAAAGACAATTTAACCCAGCACTCGTAAGCCCCCACATGGTAAGTTAATGATATAATTTTAGCTTATTTGATTGAACCCAACCTGTATAACTATAAGTTACGGAGCTCTGGAAGTGCCATCCGACTTGTTCTGAGATAATTTATCTCATGATGACGACATCAACGTAAAATGGTGACATCCCGACATAATTTATCTCAGGATGACGACATCTTCCCGAGATAATTTATCTCGGGATGTCGTCATCCCGATATAAGTTTATGATGCCATCATCCTGAGATAAATTACCTCGAGAAGACGACATCCTACTTTCAGGATGTCCCGACATAAATTATGTCGGGATGACGACATCCTACTTTCAGGAAGTTGATATCCCGACATAAATTATGTCGATATCTTACGTTGATGATGTTATCATCCAGAGATAAATTATTATCTTAGGATCTCAACAAGTCGGACGGCACTTCCAGAGCTCCGTAATAAGCCTTTCCACCGCAATCGATAATGTTACTGTCGCAGGTTCGTTAGTTTTTACGTACTTGTAGTGTACTTGTAGTACGAGCCCATTGGCAATGAATTAGCTGTCATCAACCTCAAGCTGTCAGTTACAATATTTAATACCAATAACGTCAGCTATTTTCGTGAGATTTCGGCACGTTTTGGAAAAAAAAGAAAACGTGTATGGAATGGTCTACACGCACTTACAGCGCTGTCCGTTGGCGTGGTGTCATTAAGGCAATAGGCGCAGCTGTGGAATATACCGACAACAGCAAACCGTCCCCCTTGAGAAATCAGTTGTACACATTGGCAATTGCGTTGCTCGTTTTTTTTTTACATTATACAAACATTAATTTCCTCCCAAGTACATGTTAGTACAAGACCTAACAGTTCAGCACTCGCCAATGTTATTATGTTTTAAATTGATGTCCTGGAGACATAAATATTTCCTTGAGTTGAGCTTAAGAATTGTAAAAATAATGTTTTAATTAAAACGGCAAGGCTAAGGACTATGTGGGTTCTGTTCATCGCTTGCATTAGCCCTAGTTCCTTGCATTGGAAATTAACAAATAAATACAAAATTACATGTTATATTTATCTACAACCTAATTTAAGCCAATCCATTAGCTCTATATATTATTGGTAATACTGAAAAGAAAAAAAAAAATATTGATCACCGATTTACAAACAAACTTAATTGGTGTGGAATAAAAAAATCACTTAAAATATGTATGTTGTAAACATTTCACTAAAATTATCGTCCTTCGGCCCAACAAAAGTCTCCGGTTTCTGGTCTCCGCGCGTCACCTCAGACGATGTTCAGTATGCTGGATCGATTGGAATTTTGTAGGGCTATGCTTTAAAAGGTCTATGAAGTGTGTTTTTGTCTTAATTTATTAGTTATTGCTATTTTATCAGTTGATATGAATAAAAAACAATTTTAAGTTTGTTTTGTGTCTCGAGTGGATTTATTTTATTTTAATTAAATTAATAAAAAAAATTCTTCAAATTCATGACGTACACCTAGGCAGGGAGCCTTAAGCTCGGCGGCATGGTCTGGTACCCAGAGGCGGTACAGTACGGGTACCAGTCTAACCATGAGTATACAATCACTTCTAACTAGTCCCCGAGAGAACAAAACAAACAAAGGTTTTCATCGTTTGCTAGCATGCCTTTTTAACCCATTTTTGTTGGCCATCATTGTTGTCACAGATTTTATGTTAATAAGGGGAAATGGGAGGAGCGCGGCTAAATTTAGAATTGATTTTTTTAATTAATTGTACAAACGGACGCAGAAAAATGGACAAAAGGCAAATATATTCTCCAATAGGCATACTTTATTGTTTACACTGTTAAAACGGTCCATTTCATAGATCCTTTAAACGACTTTTTCACATAGTGGGTATAAATGTTTGCCTGATTTGTGAGGCCTCTCTTAGCCACATTACTTTATTGAGTGCCATGGTCGAGCGGTTTCGTGCATCGGATTTGTGTTCTAATGGCTGAGTCGTCAGAATGTGGGTTCGAATCCCGACTGCGACCGTGGTGCTTGTGCTCCTTGTTTGATTAGCCAATATGCGCCGAAATGGCAGCAATTGAGCTGTATACTCCCCAGGGAGCTGATATAGTTTCAGGAATGATTTATGCGCCTGATGAGCAGGGGTAATAATGTACAGTGCTGTGATACCTCGTGTAACAGCGCTTTAAAAATGCCTCTATTATTATTACTTTAACACAGACATTACGTATTTCACTGGTTGGCAAAAAATAAATAAAAAAATAAGCGCGACAATCTACTTTTACTTTTACAAGAAAAAGATAATACATACAATTTTCCACCATTTTGTGACAGCGACAAAGGCAGCTATTGAAATTTCGGCCCCTTGCATTATTAATCAGCGTTATAACAGCCGTAGCAGCCACATAGTAAATAGCCACAATCTTAACGCCTAACGCCCAGAGCTGCCGCAAGCGGCCACAGATTTCATCAACCTCCTGCGCCGTTGCTACGCAAAATATTTAAGATTTCCCTGATTGTATAAACTCTTACAAAAATGAGATCTACCGTTAGCCTGGGCGTTTGACAGTGGATATAAAAAAAGACTAGTCTCGAAGGGTTTAATGCATTTCACCTGTAGTATTATTTTACAATCATAAATGTCCAAGACAGTCTAGACAATCTGATTGGACAAAACATAATCATGTGGGTTGTATTAACGGATGGTAAAGACATGCTTTATCAAATTCAGAGCAGCGCGTTTGTGACAGCTGTTCGCCAGCGACGCGCATTTGATGCCCAATTTGAACCAGAGTAACGAAGATTGTTTTGAAGCTGAGTTCCACGCCCAGCTTCTTATTTTATTTCTTGACTTGGGTGTACTGGTCGTTTATGTCTCGCGTGATTTGTTCCTTTGCTGGGTTTAATTTCTTCTGCTGGGAGAGCGGTGGTGTGTAAATTTGAAATGGGTACTACATGGGAATATACATTTGTAGGTTATTTGTTGTACGTTGTTATTTTTAATATTTTTAATATTTTAAGTTTTGTTATCCGCTGATGTAGGCATCTATCAATTTCCTAATGATTTTGTTATGTAGGTTTATATGTTATATCATTTATTTAAGTTGTTTTAATATGGCTGTGCTCAATCCTGTACCTACTTTGTGTTGGTCTTTTTTATTTATTTATTATTATTATTTTTTTTAAAGTTTTTGATTATTAATGTGGCTAAGTTATCTGTGGGTTTTATTGAGTAAACATTTCTATCATGATTTCGAAAGACCGATTTCCTTAATCGATTCTGGTGGAGTTTGACCGGATCAACCGTTACGGAAATCTTAAACTTGTAATGTTGAGATCGAAGATGCTATTTGATGTTTGGAGATATACATAGAAACCAGGCTTTTAAGCAAATCGAGGCTTTTAAGCAAATCGAATCTGGTCTCTGACTGAAAAAAAAAGCGGCAGATAACGAGGATCAATCCTCTTAAGTGATGGCCATTATTAAGCTAAGCAAATCAAGTCTGGACTTCGACTCAAAAAACGGCAGATAACGAGGCTCAACCCTCTAAATTGATGGCCATTATTAACCTATGAAACCCCGCGAGTAAAAGACCCGGCCTCTCGAAACTATCAATCGTGCACGGTCACGTCAATTACGGGTATGAACCGTCATCTCTGGAGACTGATACCCAACTAAATAACATTAAAACACGCCTCGGGAATGGCACAGAAAAATTCGATTAAGCAATACTGAATGAAATGAAATCAATCTCAATGTCGATTAACTCCTCATACGGCTGAAAAGAGGATGAGACTGCACGCTCTGAACACAAACAAAACGTGATTTTGTCTGAGATATCAATGGCTAACTTGACTTTACGGTACAGGAATAGTATACACGGGTCAATGGGGGATTATTGCTAGCTTTTGAGCAGCCGTAGTCTGATCGTAGAGATAGTGTTTCATTTGATTGAAAATAGATTTTCGTAGCTTGGGCGATAACACGATAATATCGAATATCGCGATACTTTTTTTGTTTGGATACGATATCGAGAACCTTTTCAAGTTGTCGAGATATCGGCAAATCGCGATTTAAAAAATATATCGCGATTTAAAAAATATATCGTGATTAAAAAAACTCGCAATTGTGAGTCGATTCAGAAATTTCATGGAAACAAAAATTAGACCAGTCTTTTCAAGCTTTCAGAAGTGAGAAACAAAAGCGAACTACTTCGGTAGTTATCCGACTGTCGAATCACAAAGGAGCCGCCATATATGGTCCAGACACAGAACTCAGTTGTTTCTCTTAATCTACTGTCACTTAAAAAATCTGTTCAGACAGATTAATGCTATGGTCCCACAGAGATTTCGACTCTCTAGATCGTGTTTCGTCAAGATTTTAGATTTTTTACAAAATTTTCTCGAGAAAAGTCGAAATAGTCTAAAGAGTCTAAAAAAATCGAAACTGTCGATAATTGTCGAGATTTGTAGAGATTTGTCGAAAAAAAAAATCATTAATCGAAAATTATTAAACCTGACCAATATTTTTCGATAAAGTTTCGATCGAATTTATCGAAATTTTGTCGACATTTTATCGAAACTATCGAAAATGAAATCGAAATAGTCTTAACAGTCTAAAAGTTCGAAAACCAGTCGAAATAAATCTGAACTCTCTAAATAGTCTAAACAATCGTTACAGTCGAAATAAATCGGAACATTTGTCCAAATTTTTTAAAACAATCGAAAATTAATCGAAAAAAAATCGAAATCAATCTGAACAGTCTAAACAGTCGAATTTTGTCGAAATGCCAGTCGAAATGATCTAAACAGTCGAAAGTCGTCGAAATAAAATCGAAAATGAATCGAAATTGTCGAGAAAATACAAAAATAAAAATTTCCTCACGGAAACAGATATTTTGTCGATATTTATACGAGATTTTGACGAAACTATTACAAATAACAAAAAAAACAGGAATCGAAATATATTTCGACAGAAAGATCGAAATATTCCTGTGGGACCATAGCATAAGCGTTGAGAATTGGAGGCATACCTGTGGTTGTCGGCTCTAAAGCACTCGTGCACAACTGAAAAAAGTAATCGAAAATTGCGATATATGTTTGACGATATATCGTGGATGGAAAAATCGATATCACCCAAGCTTGGCGTATAGAGGAATCTAAAAATAAATTGCAATAATAAAAACGGATTTGCAACAATAAAAACGGATTTGCGTCTAAAAGCAATGATACACTATTGGTAATCACCAACAAAAATCCAAATGGTCAGAGTTTTGCATAAAAACTTATACTTATTGTAGACTAGACATGATGATGGCCTCAAACAGTTATGTCTCACGTAATATCGTGAAATAAGTGTAATCATTTCCAAAAAAGAACTGTTTTTACTTGAAGACAGATATTCCAAGTTTGAATGAATAATGACCAATCGGAATGAATTTTCACTATTTTTTCGTTAATGACACAATGAAATAAGCTGAAACTTTCAAAGGTTGGTTTTTAAACATAATCTAGATTCTTATATGGTACGGAGGCATTTGCAAACATTTTACAAAAAGTGTATGTTGGTTTTTAAAATATATGGTTGGTAATTCAAAAATAACAAATAATTCCAATTGATAATGGTATTAATCTAATTCCCTAGAAATAATTGTATCTGTGATGCTATCATTTTAAAGAAAATTTTAAATAACTTCGAATTTAGGAAACGGGAATCTTTCTTAAATTTCCACGTTAGAATGAATACAACAAATCAGAATGCAGTTTTCCTAATTTCTCTTAAACGACACAAAGTAATAAGCAAATACAGGTTGGTTGTTTAATGTAGGTTTATATTTTGATTCAAAGAAAGCGATCATAGTCTAAGAAGCAATTTTGACAGTAACAATGATGTACCATCCCTTTAAAATTTATTTGTTAAAGATCCCTCTAAACTACTGGTAAAAACAAAATTATAATTACACATACAATTCTATTTCTTTTACTATACAGATATACACCCATCACAACTTCTAAGTTCCCCCTAATATTTTAAAGAATATCTCAACAAGTATTGCATGAATTTTAAAAATTCAAAAAGCAAATGACAGAATGACATGTTCTACACAGCTCGTAATGAAATGGTTGAAATTCAATCATGCATGCACAATTGACAGTGATTTGAATGAAAAATCAGCTGAAAAAAAAGTTGCAGTACAAAGCATTGCTTCAATGGCATGTTACACATGTAGTTTTCTGTAAGAACTCAGTTATGGAGAATAATGGAGGACCAATTCCATATTAAACTCTTGCTCTACCCTTCTAAAACAATGGACATGCATGTTGCATGTTGCTCTTTGAATATTCTTCTTTTCTTACAGAAAACTACATGTGTAACATGCCATTGAAGCAATGCTTTGTACTGCAACTTTTTTTTCAGCTGAATTTTCATTCAAATCACTGTCAATTGTGCATGCATGATTGAATTTCAACCATTTCATTACGAGCTGTGTAAAACATGTCATTCTGTCATTTGCTTTTTGAATTTTTAAAATTCATGCAATACTTGGTGAGATATTCTTAAACATATTAGGGGGAACTTAGAAGTTGTGATGGGTGTTTATTGTACCTGATATGCTCTCAATTAAAGCCACAAATAAAACCACTATTATAATATTAGTGTTCTCGAAACAAAACAATATATAAATATCATAGTGTTACATAAACATTAAGTAAAGACAGTATGTGGTGACACCATGTAGACATTCTCTTTTGAGTAATAAATGGTTCTGAAAAGAACCGTTTTGTTACAACTCGACGTTTCGATCATTTTGCTCTGATCGTCTTCAGGAGAATTTTTATACATGGTGTCACCGCAAACAGTCTTTACTTATCCTTTTTTCACCATACCAGTCTTACTTACATAAACATTACACTTGGTGGAAAGTTGATTATGGTAACAAACACCTCTTTGAAATATTTTTGTCTAATGTGCTATCATTTGAGTTCAATTAATCTTCTTATTTGGCAAAAGAAATGTTGTAATTCGAAGACGTATATTCCAGGTTGGAATGAATACTGAAAAATGGGAAAAAATTTATTCATTTTCAAAAAGAACCGCTAGTGCAAAGTTTGCACAGGTTGAGATGTTAACTAAAATCGCAAATGGATATTGATGGATGGAAAATAAAGATGGTTATCAGGTCGCTTATAGTTATTTTGTTATCACCTAGAATGCTCGCTGGATCCCCATCTTTGCTTTGCCCATGGACCGCACGCCGGGAGAGCTTCGAGCTGGCGCATCCGGTACAAGATCTTGATTGCTCCTTCTACACTCACATCGAACTTTTGATCAAACAGATTTTTAAAATAAAGATGTATCATCCGTATTTTCAGCTATTTTCCCCGGCAATTACATGAATTTTGTATTTTCTTTGGACCAATTTCCTTATTAAAAGGCTTCTACAGTGGAAAACAAATTCTGAAATGAGATATTTCAAAAAATAAAGGTCAGATTCTTAGTTTAACTGTAAAAAATAAACTGTCTGAATGAATTTATGACGGGACCTACCATAAATTAATGTTTTGAATTTGTTCTGTAAAACCCTCTGTCATTTAATTTTTTTTTAAAATTCTTTCCTCGGTAAAATATCCATGTTCCGATTAAAAAGAAAATGTTCGGGAAAAGTTCATAAACAGACGGGCTATACATTTTTAATACGTATATACCACAGTAGTCAAGACGGGAGCGTAGTAAAGATGATACAATCGCCAACAAACGTTGTTTTATCATCTTAATTCGACGGACACATTTGTGACAAAGATGTGTATCTGCTCTTAAGCTCCTGAGCTATTCCAGGACGAAAGATTTATCATGATGTTTGATACATCACAAAACTGCATACTAAGCTTGATAGGGAATATAAACTACGTCTACAAGTATACATTTGGAACCAACATGTGATATTTTCAGCATATTTCATTGTGTTCTTCAAGAGAAAATATTGAACATGTATCCAAGGTCGAGTTTTCTGTTTCGGATGACAGAAAATCATTTTGGAAATTATTTCACTATTGTTAATAAAGAAGATAGTACCGGTACCTTAAACATAACTATTTCAAAAGATAAATAGAGAATTATCTGTTGCAAACTGCTTACCAACCTAAATGACCTGTAGTATCAATACAAAATAGTAGCCTTACTTTTTGAACCTAGCAGGTTCTTTCTCAAAGGCTAAATGGACGATATACAAACATGAACAGATACATAAACACAACAGTAAACAACAGTGATGTAACAAACATGAAGAAAAAACTGACACAAGAGACATGGAAGGTAAGGAGGACCACCACTGGGGTATACTGAAACAGAGAAGGTGTGAAATGTATAGAAAAGTAGCTGTTGCGAATTGCTTAACTACCTAAATGACCTGTCGTATAAATGCAAATTAGTAGATATTTCAAGAGATGTTTGATACTGTGATCTTATATGCTTTTTCAGATTACTGATAGTATACAGTGGCTTTAAACAATTAACATGTGAAAGCTATTCTAAACAGAAAAAAAAATATATTAATAATAATAATGTGGACTTATATGGCGCACGTATCCACCAAACTGGTGCTCAAGGCGCATTACATTATTACCCTGCTCATCAGGCTCATAAATCATTCCTGAAACCATCTCAGCTCCCTGGGGAGTATACAGCTCAATTGCTGCCATTTCAGCGCATATGGGCTAATCAAACACAACAACCAACTCTGCCCTCACAGGTACCCATTTACCCCTGGGTGGAGAGAAGCAATTATGGTGAAGTGTCTTGCTCAAGGGCACAAGCACCCCGGTCGAGGTTGGGATTCGAACCGTTCTGACGACTCAGCCATCGAAACACAAATGCGATACACTAAACCGCTCGACCATGGCACTCCATAGTGAAAATGCTTCTAGATGTTTGATACTTATTCTTAAGTGGAATTTTGGATTGAAATTTTTTTCGGATATTCTCAAGAATATTTCTCAGAATGATTGAGACCTTTCCCAACGTTATACACGTTATTTTATTTATTTTTTGTCAGTGAAATACATGATACATACATGATACATGTATTTCACTGATCGGTAACAGACCAAATTTCCCATACACACATTATGATGGCTAAGAGAGGCATCGGAAATCAGACAAACGTTCATACCCCTATGTGGATAAGTCGTTTAAAACACAACGCGACAGAATTCCAATCGATCCAGCAATTTTGGCTTCAATTGGACATCGTTTCATAGCAAAACAAACAAACAAACAAACACCCCAACAAACACCCCAACAAACAAACAAACAAACAAGCACAAATAAAAATTTTAAACGGTAGTATATTGTCTGACATGTCTGTAATTTTCGAGAATTGTCCTACATAATTATTCAAATCTGAATGGGATCATCAGATGAGGATTTATTTCCTTGTTAGTTTAAATAGAAATAATGTTATTTCATTAATTTTCACTATTTTCTCCATAAATCTCCTATAGGCCTACACTACTGCTATTTTCGAAAACTCAAACTATCACAGATTTGCATGAAACGTACTTGGTGTAAATTAGATGATAGTATCAAGAATCCATATAAATATTTCTGTCTGAGGTGCTATAAGTACGATTGATCAAATTATTTCCAGCAATAATTTTCGACTTCTAGAGACGAAAATTCAACGTTATAGAACAAATATGTAAAATCTGAATGCATTTTCACTATTTTTCTCGAAACAACACAATGAAATAAATGAAATTTTCACTGATTGGTTTCCTTATGCATGTCTTGATTCTTATACCGAATACGTGCATTTACAGACACAGAAGTGTAGGCCTCACGGCCTTAAAATTATCCATGGGCATACCAACGGATACTTCCTGTGAGTACCACTTACAATTGGAATATACATATACATTGTTGGTGAACTGTTTCTCTGATTAGAGTATGTGTTACTTCTTTGTATTAAGATAATGCATTGAATCGCCAACAGGGGATAATTTAATTTTGCCCTACACCGACGTGTGCATAGCACTGTATACTCAGTGCTTTCCCGAATGTCTGTGGGAAAAAAAAACTTTACATGCGACTTGGGCGGGATTCGAACCCACGACCTCCTGCTTAGTATTGCAGACGTCTTAACCTCTCGACCACCGAGCTTACCCGATGACAATTGACTGGCTATAATCCTATTTAGCAGCGGGTTCCGCGATATTTATAGGTTGATGAAATATAATATAATATTCATTCGAATTCTTTGTATTCGTTCTAATAATGGAATTTTCGTCTCGGGGAAAACTGACATTCTGCATACCGTTGAATTACTCAACGTTGAAATGGCATTGCCATCGACAGGAATATTTCAAGGATGTCTACACTGTGGTGTGTAAAACGTAGATCATTTATTTCATTGAATATGACCGAGAGTATACCCTACCTTAAGTATCATGATATGCTCTGTATGCTATAGGCATTGGTTAAGATTTTTTGGTGTAATAATTGTTGGCCCAACATCGCGTCGTCGCTCTGTAAATTCATTTCTATGAATCTATTGTCACCGATTATTTGCTTTAATAATACAGACATTTATAACGCGCAACATATCCACCCAAGGGTGCTCAAGGTGTTCACAACTATTATTTTCCCTGGTCACTGGGCCAATATCATTCCTATAATCTTTCTCAGCTCCTTGGAGGAGTATACAGCCCATTATGTGCAACCATTTTTGGGGACTACAGGGCTAATAAAACACAACTACCACCTCTACCCTCACAGGTACCCACCCATTTATACACCTGGGTGAAGAGAAGCAATTACAGTTAAGTGTCTTGCTCAAGGACACAAGTATCATTCATGGTCGTGGCTTGGATTCGAACCAACATTCTAACGACTCGGCCATCAGAACATAAGTCCGATGGATCAGACCGCTCGGCCATGATATATTTAAGGCCAATTAGTATTTTAATTCTTTACCTAAATCATTAATGATTTTAAACTCATTTGAGCCTTTAACTTACCTTTAACAGGTGAAGAAATACTTTCCAACGCGTTCGTGAGTTCATTCTGCGAAGCTCCATCGCTTACTGTCAGTAACGGCTGTACAATAAATTCACCCGTGCCCAGGGACGACATGACCTCTCTGGCCAAGACGGTCCACTGCGGCTCGTCTGTTGCGACGATTGCCGCGTGTTTCCATTTGAAATGAATGAGAAGAGCCCGGAAGACGCTTGCAACGTCTGCATCTGAAGCTGTCATACGGGTGAGGGTGGAGAAGATTCTTCGGTCGGATAGTATGGAATCGGTGCACGACCAGGACACTAGAGACAGACCGATGGCATCGGCGAGCCTGGCAGCTGGATCGCAAGCCCTCCAGTGGACCGGCCCCAGGATGGCGTCCGAGTCACGCTCCAGGGCCAACCCGGCGAAGGAAATCAACTCTCTCGCCGAGGAGCAGTCTATGTCATGCACGCGGAGGTTGAAGACTGTGTTGGGCGGGAGCATGCCAGGTTCATCGTTGATGCTGCTGACTGCGAGGCGGGCCGCGACATCAGCCGCGGCGCTGGAGTACATGGACGAGCAATTAGCTGGGGCTAAAACATCAAGATTAAACGTGTTCATCACGGTGCTAACTACAGTCAGAAGATACGAGAATAACGCAAGGTGCAGCGGCAGGACCATCTGGAAAGGGGAACAAACCTCATCTGCCCAACTTCGGAATCATTGAGTTTTAAAAGACGGCTACAGAAAGTACACTCGCTTGCCTTTTTATAAAAAATTTCCTGAAAAGAAAAATAATGTTACGCTTCGCCGCATGAACGTTGAGTCAAGCTAGGATAATTGTAATCAAAATATCCCAGTTGGAAATGATTGTCGTTTGTGTATTGCATATACAAATTGAAGTTAGAAAGCTTTGAGATATTTGACTGTTGGGCACAAAATACTGAAGCCCCTCTTAGCATGCTAGTATGCGATTGACGGCGAGCCGATCATTAAATGCTGAAAGGGAGTTCATGTTTCTCGCCGGCAGCTTCGATAATGACTCTGATAAAATTTGGCATTCACAGATAAGCGCGAGAAACACCGCGACAGGCAGACAATCGCCATCGCACTAAAGAAAAAACAACAGCGGGTTTTTTCGCAATCAGATGTCAAGAAGAGAATCGTCCCGTTGGCATGGCAACCGATGCAGTGATATAGTGGAGACATAACGGTGTGATTTGTTAAGAACACTGAAGATGTGGATTTGCCGCATGCGCGGTAGGCTTCACGAAACCGACAGCGTGGGCTCGTGTGCGTGGCTGAAATAGCGAGATGCTGAAGATTAAATGATTAAAAACATGGTTAAATTTTTGCGATTGTTGGTTGTTTGATCTGCCGACACGCGTGGATGGAGCCATTGTGCATAAAACCTTAACCACCTTTGTCAGATTGTCAGCAACTGGACACGTTTGCAGGGCTGGTTCCTGTATAGTTCAAGAGCCAGCCTATTTTCCTTCCAGCCTCGGTTTGATCACAAGGATTGGTCGAGCAGTTAATCAAAATGGCTGTTATCCTTAAATATGTATCGCCCGTGTTTTTGGCTATATTGACGGCAATTTCTATTTACTTGAGGAAGTGAAAAAATTTAAATGCTGTAAATTAAAAAGAATTGAATGCTGTCAAATGACAAATTTCTCAAAATAATCTTGTGAAACCTGGTTTGGCAGTACGTATGTGCCGAAATGAATTTATGGCGGGTCTCGTCATAAGTGTCACTTTTTGTTTACAGTTTTTGACAACTATTTGGTGAAATATATAATTCCAAAGTATTTGTTTTCCTTTCTAAATGGAAACTATCAATGTTCCAAAGAAAACAAAAGTTTCTGAAAATCACAGGCGATACATGTTTAACACAGGCTTTACTAGAACATACTGAGATATGTTAGTGTACTACCATTGTAACAAAATTTCACAATGGTCGAATTAGTATCTAAATGTGTATTTTGAGTAAAAGAGAGCAGATGGTATCAAATAAAATGTGATGCTCTTTCTTCTGGAAGAGGAGCAAACGTAACAGATAATTGAATTTCCATCATATTGTGTATAAGCAAGATTGGTTTTTGGAAACCCTCTCTTTCTTAAGAAATATAACATAAGACTTCTTCTTCTTCCTCTTTCGGCTGCTCCCGTTAGGGGTCACCACAGCGGATCATGATCCGCATATTTGATTTGGCATAGGTTTTACGCCGGATGCCCTTCCTGACGCAACCCTCCCATTTATCCGGGCTTGGGACCGGTACTAAGCATGCACTGGCTTGTACATCCCCAGTGGCTGGGTTCATTTCGGCCCTCGCAGCAATTATGGTAATGTGTCTTGCTCAAGGACACAAGCACCATGGTCGCGGCAAGGATTCGAACCCACACACTCTGACGACTCAGCCATCAGAACACAAATCCGATGCACTAAACCGCTCGACCATGGCACCCCAAATATACCACAAGACTAACAATGAAAAATTCATCACAATATGTGCTTATAATTTTTTTAATTTTTTTTAATTTTTATTATTATTATTATAGAAAACAACGAAAATTTTACTTTTTAATTTTTTTGTTTGTTTGTATTTCTTAGGCAACTCTCTGTAAATTGGACATAAAAAATACCTCTCTTCAGACAGAATGATTTATCTGGACGATTGATACTTGTAGTAACTTTACACCGAATAAGTGTTTAGATAAAAATGTGATAGTTTGATAATCTGGTTATCATCAAAGTTGTAATTATGAAGATGTAATTATGAGCATACCGGTACATGTTTTTACAAACCTACATATAATTATAAACATAAATATAATTATGAACTTACCATGGTTAAGGGGAGTTAGAAAACAGCGCACTATGCTTATCAAATCTACCACGGCCAATTAATAATACAATTTAAAAAATGTTTTAACTAGGGCGAATATTGAACATGTTATGATAATGGCCCAAGACAGTGAGTATTTGAATCCAAACACAAGTAATCTATCAATGCATCTTTCATCTCTAGAAGGTATAAAGAACAATTTGTTCCATATGAGAAAGATGATTTAGCAAATGTTGTCTGTGCTCTTGGTACAAATACATTTCCCGTAATTTGTCGTCTCGTTCAATTAAATTAAATTAAATTAAATTAAATTAAATTCATATTCAACTCAACATTTATTTCCGCATTGCAACATACAAACTGAAATAAAAATACATTTGGATGTTTGTACAATAGCAAACAGTAGACTACCCGATATAAGAGAGAACATTAAATTAAAAAAAAGCAAATATCGTTCCATAGTTGTGGTCTAACAAATTATAATAATTAGATCATACATACAAAAATCACAGCCGCAGAACCTTTTTCAGGCAATTTGTATCTCAACTGTCGCTAAGTGAGATTATGTTTCGGGGAGAACCAATATCGGGTAACTCGTTTCTCAACTATTGCTAAGTGAGAATGTGGTTCAGGGAGAACCACTGTAGCTACGTTTGTGTTGTAGACCCTTAAGATGACTTTGTTTTGGAGATAATCAGTTTTGTCAGGATGATAAGTACCTTTTGCAATTTTACATCAAGTTAGCTTTCAGGTAATAATTCGGTAGTAAATTACCAATGTTGTAAACTTCCCTTTAGAAAAAAAACATATCTTGATTCAAAGAGAGTAAGCATACTCATAGAAGCAGTTTTGCCAACATTACCAATGTTGTACCTTCCCTTGTGTCTATCTTGATTCAAAGAGAGTAAGCATACTCATAGAAGCAGTTTTGCCAACATTACTGATGTTGTACCTCCTCTTTAATGTATACCTTGATTCAAAGAGGGTAAGTACACTCATAGAGGCAGTTTTGCCAACATTACAAACGTTCTACATTCCATTAAATGTATATCTTGATTCAAAGAAAGTAAGCATACTCATAGAAGCAGTTTTGTCAACATTACCAATGTTGTACCTTCCCGTTAATGTCTATCTTGATAAGAGAGTATAAGCATACTCAGAAGCAGTTTTGCCAACATTACCAATGCTGTACCTTCCCTTCAATGTATATCTTGATTCAAAAAGAGTAAGCATACTCATAGAAGCAGTTTTGCCAACATTACCAATGTTGTACCTTCCCTTGTGTCTATCTTGATTCAAAGAGAGTAAGCATGCTCATAGAAGCAGTTTTGCCAACATCACCAATGTTGTACCTTCCCTTGTGTCTATCTTGATTCAAAGAGAGTAAGCATACTCATAGAAGCAGTTTTGCCAACATCACCAATGTTGTACCTTCCCTTGTGTCTGTCTTGGTTCAAAGAGAGTAAGCATACTCATAGAAGCAGTTTTGCCAACATCACCAATGTTGTACCTTCCCTTGTGTCTACCTTGATTCAAAGAGAGTAAGCATACTCATAGAAGCAGTTTTGCCAACATTACCAATGTTGTACATTCCCTTGTGTCTATCTTGATTCAAAGAGAGTAAGCATACTCATAGAAGCAGTTTTGCCAACATTACCAATGTTGTACCTTCCCTTGTGTCTATCTTGATTCAAAGAGAGTAAGCATACTCATAGAAGCAGTTTTGCCAACATTACCAATGTTGTACCTTCCCTTGTGTCTATCTTGATTCAAAGAGAGTAAGCATACTCATAGAAGCAGTTTTGCCAACATTACCAATGTTGTACCTTCCCTTGTGTCTATCTTGATTCAAAGAGAGTAAGCATACTCATAGAAGCAGTTTTGCCAACATTACCAATGTTGTACCTTCCCTTGTGTCTATCTTGATTCAAAGAGAGTAAGCATACTCATAGAAGCAGTTTTGCCAACATTACCAATGTTGTACCTTCCCTTGTGTCTATCTTGATTCAAAAGAGAGTAAGCATACTCATGGAAGCAGTTTTGCCAACATTACCAATGTTGTACCTTCCCTTGTGTCTATCTTGATTCAAAGAGAGTATAAGCATACTCGTAGCATCCGTTTTGCCATCATTTCCCTTTAAGAACACAAATTCATACATTTCAGTTCGAACTTAGGAAATTAAATTCCCCATCAGAATGAATACAACAAATCTGAATGCATTTTCACTATTTTCTCGTTAACTACTTAACGCAATAACCCGAACCTGTCACACGTCAGTTGTTTATTGTATTCAAAGAAAGTAAGCATGCTCAAATCTAAATTTTGCAAACCTTACTAATCATAATAGACCGTGTGACTTGTTTACACTCTTCTTGACCTTTAGAGTACCAGGGTGATTTCCCGATGGGCAAAAGTGTGTATTTGTATGCAGAGTTTGTACATCATGCTTCTCCACATTTTTAAAGATTTTTTAAGATGAATAAGGTTTGAATAAGGTTATATTAGTGCCTTATTAAATTAAATCAAATTAAGATTTATTTTTCTACTGATTTATCTCCAAATATCAGATAGATGTTTTTTGTCATAGACCAGTGTACATTTTGATTTAGGCGCAAATAGACGTTTGTGGCTCTTTTGTAATGATATGATGTCATTGGTCACATCGTCTATTTCACATGCTTGTATTTAGGGTCTCTAAAAATAAAAAAGAGGCAAAACGAGGGGGCGTAACACTGCCATAACAGGGGGCATACCCATAACGTAGGCCTATGGTAAATTAGCATGCCCGGCGAAAATGTCCCCTGGTTTCGACGATGGATATACCTTCCCTTAAATATGAATCAATTGGGAAAGAATGTCGTATCCGACCGCCACTTTTTAAGGTTTTTTTTGAATTTCTTTTACAACCACTAACCAGTTAAAAATGATTCCATCGATTTTTGGGGGTACAGAAAGCGAAAACTATCTTTAAAATCCACTTTTATGATGGTTTTCGGACTTGATTTCCCTTCTAAAAAATCCTCCCCTTCAGAAAATAGAAGGATCCTATTATAGTTGCCACTGCGCATGTACAATGACCGTGTTGGTCACTTATGGGGGAGTTGACAAGATCAGACTGACATGACTGAGGAAGTCATCGTATACCAAAAATGCCTGATTTTTCATGAAATAAATATCCTGGAATAATTTGAAGTATATGTCCATCATCATCCATATGTTCTCCACCTTACTAGGTAGGTAAGATTACATTATTGGTTATATTTAATGAGAAAAAGTGGCGGTCGGATACGACATTCTTAACATCAATTGAATTAAATCTCTCCACTTTTACCACTGTTCAGTTTTCAGATTTACATGTACATGTGTTAAGGGAATTAGTAGGCTGGGTCTATATCACTGCTGCAAATGGCATTATTTTTCAGATCCTTCCTTCTGTAACCAGCACTAATTCCCACATGAGTTGAGCGAGTCCATTAACGATTGTTCACAGTCTAGGCAAAAGAAGGCAGAGAAACATCTTCGACGGATGTGTCGTCCATTGAAATTGTCAAACAAACAAATTCCTATTCAAATCACATCTATTTCCATACTCTCGTGAAGGATAGCGAGTTCATTTGAAAACAGGAAACATATATATGCACAATTTAACATGGGAAGTATATGCAAGAGAGCAAGAAAAGTGTATAATGCATTTTCTGAAAGCCGAGGCTTGTGTATACAAATGGCTATAATAAAACAGAAAAAATAATAAGAACACGAATACAGGTACAATAGGATAACAGCAACGGGACAAACGGATGGAAGACACACATTCTACAAAATTTGCTGTATTCACAGAATATTGGTATTATACAGCGCATTCGACAGGGCGTTGGTACGGAAATTCAATGCGACTTCAGTTAATATTTTCTTTGCTCGCCCTCACCCCCAAGAAAGGTTTCATAAAACGGTATTTTTTGTACAAATTACCACCTGTTTTGGGGCTTCACCAGCAAGCATAACATCGACCATTCCTGTAGCATAGTGTTGGACCTATATCATGGATAACATGACATTCTCCTGAGGACGATCAGAGCACACTGATCGAAACGTCGAGTTGTACCTCCAGTTCTTTTCAGAACTAATTACTACTCAGTTGAGAATTTCACATGGTGTCACTGCAATTAGTCTTACTTATGACATCACTTACTTATGACATCACTTACTTATGACATCACTTACTTATGACATCACTTACTTATGACATCACTTACTTATGACATCACTTGTTTACAAAAAGAGGCCATTTTAAAATGTGGCAGGCAAAAACTGCAATGCTTGTATAAATGTCAAGTACCATGCAATCGTCTATGTTGATGAGATGTCAACAGAGACACAATTGGTTTTGTGAGACACTAATTCTCAAAGGTGACGCATCTAATTGTGTATTAGGCCAACAAAAAAAAGATGTTGAGTTGCCCTCCACCGACCGACCCAAAACTGCTGAAATCTCGGGTCGGTTTTTTTCCCCTCCCCCCCGTCATTCATAGCCCTATTTATTAATGAAACTTACCAATTTTCTTTGTATAAAACATAATACGTTTGATTTGTGACATTTTCTACTTTTTTTACCGGTAAATTTACCGGTACCCAAGACTCAATCTACATGTTTTCGAATCGAATGGCCCCGGCCCTCACATGGTGCACTGCCTTCGCACACACTGTGTGCCAACGATTGCGACTCAAATCTACACGTTTTCCAATCGAATGGCCCCTCACATGTTTTCCACTGGCTTCGCGCACTGTTTTGTATGTCAATGATTGCGACTCAATCTACACGTTTTCAAATCAAATGGCCCTCACACGTTGCATGTTGAGCATTGCACGCAATATGGATGAATTTGCTGTGTCAATCACAGCGAAAAATGCTTGGGATACTTTTATTCTGAAGCAAAATTCCTTGCTGATAGGTATACAAATGAAAAACATGGTATGTGGTTTCAGTTCCAATGCATTTCAATCTTAAAATGACAGTCAAGGAGAAAAGAAAAAAAAAAGAAAAAAAAAAATCCCGACCGACCGACCCCTTCAAATATTTTCACTGGAGGGCAACTCAACAATTTTTTTTGTTGGCCTTACTACTTGATTGCTTTAAAGACCTTAGTATCGGCGCAGCCATCTTGGCTTTTCTTTGTAACAAAATCATGTGATCAAACCGAGGCTGCAAGAGAAAATAGTCTGGCTTCTTACGTTACGTAGTGAAAATCATCACGAATCGTTATGGGCATGCAGGGAATCTGACTAAGATGACTGCAGCGTACAGCATGTAACCAGCGATCTCTATTATAATGACTGGATAGAAGAACGTGTGCTTCCATTGAAAGCCACTGGGCTTGTTGTTGGTGCTCAACTAAACCACGTTTGAATGTGCATTCCTTTTGTTTTCCTTTTGTACAGTGGAGTACCAACATAGCCCTGTGGTGGCTGTACTAATAATGATGCACCAGTGGGCCAACCATCTATCCAGTCAGTATAATAGAGATCAGTGCATGTTACCCAGACGAAGTACTGAAAGTAAACGCAGCGCAACACAGAAAGCTGTGAATGTTCAGGCCTAGCACAGAGCATGACTACCATTCAAATACGTATTACTTCATTCGCATTGCAAGTCAAACAGATCATAGGCATACAATTGCAAACTCAGTTACTATTAATTACTGCAATCGAATTATACAAAACAGGTGCGCACAAGGTATTGATTCCTTTCATATCTTCGGTCATTCTTCCGCCGTTTTACGTCCCCACAAAAAGCTTTCCTCAACCAAAACCAATTAAAGTTTAAACTCCAGCTAAAAGGTTTTTTACATATTTTATTTACGATATATCATATCCGAGGAGATCCTGTTTTGTGATACGTGTTGGAAATGGCACTCAAGAAAGCAATGCCAAATGCATATTAACTTATCATTATGATGAATATTTCATTGGTAAAATACAGTATACGTGGCATCAGAAAGATTTTAGAAAGATTTTGAAAGATCTCGAATATATATTGATATATTATTTTAATATGTGTACTTTTAATTCGTATTAATGTAAATAAATAATAACACAAAATGCGATTTATGAGGGGGTGGTTCCAAATCTACTGCCGCCACTGGTGTCATCTGCACGGTGGAAAACTATCCCAAGAAGGGGGCGTGTCCATTACGACCCCTTGACTGTGCAGCTGCCAGCTGGGCACTAGACATATACATGACTGTGGTGAAGCTAGAGGGTTCTCTGGTGCAAGAGACATTGCGGGTCGGACAAGCTGTACAGGTAACGGAGTGCACTGCACTTTCTGGCAGCAATTATGACATTCGAGTTTGTAATTACTCGTTTAATTCAATGACTCAAACTCAAATCAGACTTGGGTCGCAATTTCTGTTAACTCGGATTGAATCAGACAGAGCCTCTTAAATCCATACTTGAACGGCACTGGGCACGGCTAATTCTAGCCAAAATCCATTCATATAATTATGCTTAGTGATTAGTTAACCTTCAATAAAGCCCCACGCGTAGTCAGTATTCCAGGCGGATCGCCTCAGACCAGTGTGTCAGCAGTTTTAATTCCTTTTTTGTTCGCTGTGAAACGATGTCCAATTGCCACGCTGCGTTTTAAATGATTTTTTTTCATAGGGGTATGAACGCATCACCACACAGGATCACCACACCGATTTTGATGCCAACCTATGACCAGAAACCTGAGACTTTTCTTTGGTCTGAAACCTCTAAAAACTCGAATACTCAATAAATACTGACAATATTAACTATTTTGCGGCACTGAGCGGTGATACATTAGCTTGGCGTTAAATGAAGCGATCTTAATTTCAAACAGCAATCACCCAATGGATTGTGTACTACACGCCAATTTGTCACGTTGCAAACACATCAGAGATACAGACATCAAATGACTCTCTAATGTGTGAAAGTGCTAAAACTACGGAACTCTGGAAGTGCCATCCGACTTGTTGAGATCATAATAATAATAATAATGTATAGATTTATATAGCGCACGTATCCACCAACTAAGTGGCGCTCAAGGCGCATTATATTATTATCCCTGCTCATAAGGCTCATAAGGCTCATAAATCATTCCTGAAACCATCTCAGCTCCCTGGGGAGTATACAGCTCAATTGCTGCCATTTCTAGCGCATAGAGAGCAAACCATCTCTGCCTTCACAGGTACCCATTTAACCCCTGGGTGGAGAGAAGCAATTATGGTTAAGTGTCTTGCTCAAGGACACAGGTGTCACGGCCGGGGCTCGAACCCACACTCTGCTGCTGGCAACACCAGAACTTGAGTTCAGTGCGCTAGACCACTCGGCCACGACAATCCACTTTTCGTGCATTATACAACACACGGGACCTACGGCTTTACGTCCCATCCGAAGGACGAAGCAATTATGGTTAAGTACCTTGCTCAAGGATACAAGTGTCACGACCGGGGCTCGAACCCACACCCTGCTGCTGGCAACACCAGAACTTGAGTTCGGTGCGCTAGACCGCTCGGCCACGATAATTTATCTCAGTATGTCGACATCCTGAAAGTAGGATGTCCTCATCCCGCGATAATTTATCTTGGGATGTCGACATCCTGAAAATGTTGTCGTCCCGAGATAAGTTTAGGATGTCATTGTTCCGAGATAAATTATCTCAGGATCGCAACAAGTCGGATGGCACTTCCAGAGCTCCGTAACAACTCTCAGACGAATAGTAACTGGGTTCTTCTTAAACTAGGACACCAATTCCATGCCCTGTCGTAAGTCTGCTGTTATCGTGACGATAATGCCCCTTTACATGTTAATATAATTCATATTACCGAAAAAACATGCAGAATTATGACGTAATGAAAATCGATTTACCTGCATTGCGTATTTGATTTATGTTATGGATGGGCTAGTTCCGGCCTCCATAACGAAGTAAGTATTAAAACACTATTGTTGGTAAACATGAATCAGATTTTTAACCCAAAATGCTATTTTGATGTAAAATATATCCGCAATTCAGCATATGGCTGCCATGAGATTTTTAAAAAGCAATAAACCATAATGAATGAATGAATGAATGAATGAATGAATATAGAACTAAATTCACTAATATCAACTGGGAAAAACATAAATAGACTACTTCACAAATATACGCGCACATTGTATCTCGGTCTAACTAACAATCACCGTTCACATTTCCCCGTTTGTTACTTTTAAGTTGCGTTATTAAACTAAACACGCATTATTGCTGACTATTATTCAGTGTGGTTCAGAGCTAAGGTCAGCTTTGCTGTATTTTTATATTTAGCATTACCAGTATGCATAATACGAATCGGCTTGCCCATTTGCACTGTGTATATTAATTAATGACGGAAATGGAAAACATTTGTCACCGTTTTCACGAAGGGCCAATTAGGCCACACAGCACAAAACACACGTTTGGAGATAATCGAGTTTTAAGTTGCTCAGTTTTGAAATTGTAGTTTCACCATCATTAACGCAGAATATTGCCAAATTATGTGCACTGTTTGAAAATACAGAAATCAAACTTCTCAAATGTACAAGTTATTCAACAACAGGACGATTAATTACGGTGTAATTCATTTATTAATACAATTGTCCCTTCGTGAAAACGCTAGAAACGGCTTATTTTGCTCTCAATATTGTCCCTTCGTGAAAACGGAAAGGTAGCGCGCGCCAGTACAGACCTATAAGTAGCTCACAGTTAGCATTTCGTGAAAACGGAAAAACGTCTCGCGCGAAGTTTTGTCCTATACAGCGCGTGTACAAAACCATGCGGAATTATCGACATGTCGTGAGCCAGTGTGTAGCTGGTACCCGTATAATTCTGGATTTGCACGCACGCTATGAGGGAAAATTGGGTACGAAGCAGTTTTTGCGTTTTCACGAAGGGACAATTGGGAAAGTTTGGTTTGATTTGAGCATTTTCTCGAAGGGATTATTGTCTTAAATTGTTTGTAAAGTTTGCAATCTGCTCTTTCACATATAGGTACGTTAAAATATAGGGATTACTTAAAGCTCGATGATGTGTGGCCCAATTGTCCTTTCGTGGAAACGCAAATTGCTCGTTAGCACCAATTTTGCCCTTGCCTAATTAATGTAATTACAAAACTAATGAGTTTAGACCTTTCAACTTTGTGGGATTGTAGATTTCAATGAAGTAATTCAGAATGTCGAAAAAAATCAAACACGAAAAAATACGTTTTTTCCCAATGTCAATGTATGTCTAAACTTCTCAAATTAAGCATCGCCAAAATTTCGGCCTGTGAATAATCTCTGTCCTGGTAAGGTTACGAATACCTAGCCTCTCCGTGCATAACCTGTTGAGGGCGCCCCTTGTGCAAGCAGCAGCATGCCCCAAGACATTAGCATATATATTTTCACTAAATGTATAGAAGCCTTTGAGAAAGAACCTGCTGGATTTGAAACGTAACATGAATAACGACAATCTTGCCTTTATGCTACATATCCTTTAGGTTGTGTAGAACACGTATATAACGTATACCCGCTATAGATATTAGTACACATACAATGCCATAGCCTCGGAGACGATAAATTTTCACCGCTAGAGAGCTACAATGTTACACGAAGATGACAGATTATGTTTTTGTATAAATCTGAGAACGCATATATACCCTCATTAGGTTGGACATTTCATCATGAGAATCATGGTTTTACAGTAAAAATGTCCAACATTTTATGTATGTTGGGCTTCATCATAAATTCATTTTGGCACTCATTTACTATTTAACTAAGCTACTATTATTTTGTGAAATATCAAATTTTCAGTATTTTTCCCCCTTTCTGTTTAGAAATTATCCGATGAGAGAAACATTTCATGAAATTTCAGGTAAAATAGCAGAAAACATGTGTGATAAATCTTTAAGAAATAGTAATGTACGATTTAAACCAAACCAAATTAAAACATGAAGAGATAATAATGATTAACACGAGATATGCAAACGAATTTGCAAGTGAAGAAGAACAATGCCTATTCGTTTACAGCGTAGCGCCGTTCAAGTTAAATTTCAAAATGATAATCTTGCAAGACTGGAGCCGTTCTCTTGACAGCTTGGTAGAGCATAACATCGGTCACATATATATTCCCCGAGCGAGAGCTAAAGTGAATGGGTGTTGACACTGTCTTTTCACTGTATTGGAACGTTTAAATCATTAATCGCGGACTGTTGCCTACCATGCTCTCCATGGGTCATACATAAACATCCATCGTCTTAGAAATGGCAACCGTCAAAATATAAATCGTTGTTGCCAATCTTCATTTAATTATTTTTTGTAAACATTAACACGGCACGTTTATTGTATAACGCATCAGCAGCAATTACTATACTTCACTGTGACTGTAAGACAATTCTGAGAAAATAATATTCTGAAATATTCGTTATTTTAAGTTTAGATAAAGGAAATAATGAGGCAACCTAATTTTTATTTTGCAATTAGTTCGTTAATGCGTGTCAATGGAAAGTTTGTCTGTTTTTCTTAATTCTACGGTAGAGTTGAACTCCGTTTATTGCATCTTCATTGTCACAAAAGCAGCACAATTAAAAATATCACAAATTTAAGCAAAATGACACATTGTTGACAGGACGAAGGTTCTTAAACTAGCGAATTAAATCAACAAAATAAATATAACAATACAAGTAGTTTGTCTTATTATGACGCATTCTAAATCTACTATGCACATATCTTACAACAGTTTTACATAAATCTTATTGGTGTAAAGATGATGATTGTATCGAACATCCCGTGAAATGCTTATGTATGATGCAGTCGGCTAATGCATCCATATTTTTTAATAAAGAGAAATGTACAGACACCAACCTCAGAGAGAGCAGCTGTTTTCATTATGTATTGGTTTGTGCATTTATTATAATGTAGACAAATGGACCAAGGCCGTGATCCATTTGAAATACATTTCACATTTTCTTAAATATGCGAGCATTTCAGTCAAAATAATTTCGCAGAATGTTTGGAACCATCACCGCTTTCTATTTCAATTATTTTGTAATCTGGTAAATACAGAAAATGTTCACCCACCTTTATAGGGACTTAGTGTCAAGATGACACTAATATTTATTAGAAATAATATTGTTGGAGGTGCTGTCATTTCGAGGATAAAGTTAAAGGGGCCAGTATCGTCACGACCAGAGACTTTCAACGGCATGGAATCGGTGTCCTAGTTTGAGATGAACACAGTGACTGAAACTACTACTGGCTCATTTATCCAGCAGTAACTATGATGACCTCATGATGTGTTGGGGGTTTGTCGATACCTCCACATGATACACCTTTAATAATGTGTAGTTCAAATTTTGAAAAGAGTATTTTTTCCTAAATGTCTACATTAGAATAACAAAATGTCTGTTTGCATTTTTATTTTTCTCGACACAACACACACAGATGAATTTTTGCAGGTTGGTTATTTAATCAATACACGAAGTTGTCTCTTTAAATAAAAAAATGGATTTCTAATTTGGTTAAAACTGCATAGAAGCCTGGATATTTGATACAATATTATATTTTGACATAAATTTGTATTCCCTAATGTAAATCTTGATTCAAATAGTGTAGTCATACTCATAGAAGCAATTGGTTGTTCAATGTATATCTTGATTTAAAGAAAGTAAGCATACTCATAGAAGCAATTGGTTGTTCAATGTATATCTTGATTCAAAGGAAATAGCCATCTCATAAATGCAGTTGGTTGTTCAATGTATATCTTGAAAAAAGAGTAAGCATACTCGTAGAAGCAGTTGTTAGTTCAATATATATCTAGGATGTAAAGAGAGTAGGCATACTCACAGAAGCAGTTTTGCAAACGTGACCAACCATCCTCTCATGCCCCTTTAATAGCACACGAAAAGTACAACGGCAGAGCATCTTTCAGTCAGAATTTAGCTGAAGACACATTGAACAGTTGAGAGACAAGCCTCTTAAACTGTCAATTTAGCGTGCACTTCAATGAGCGGCGCCGTCACAAGGAGTCTTGTGTATATAAAGAGACAATCTTAAAACATAGCAACCACCAAGAACTGGCAGTATATTGAAAACAAATTAAAGCCATCATATACTGTTTTTTTCGAAGAACCAAAAAATAAATAAAAACCATAAAATAAACACATATTTCCAATGAACTGACTTAGTTTAATGCCTTGATAGTTCCAAACATCAATTGAAATATTTCTGTCCCAGGTGCGACCATTTTTATATAATTATTCATATTATTTCGCAAATGAGCTTCTGTCCTCAAGACACTTAAAGAGATCATTATTCTAACACAATTGTTGTCAAGGAATTAATCCACTTTTTATGACTTATAAGACATCCATGGTACCGATTAAAATAACATTTGACTCTAAAACATATTTAGTTACCAAAAAAGTATGAAAATGCACCTTTCCTCGCGGCTTACTCGGCCACTTCGTACAAATACCAATTGGCTTTATACCAAACTCAGATTGTAGTCTGACTGTAACTTCTTTAAACTATTCAGTAAAAATAGGCACTGCATATCGTTCTTCTAGACCAATCTGTTAGCTTGAAGTTAGACCGAGTGTTATTTACGAAGCGAACCCACTCTCGTCGGGTCGCTGCATTTTTGGATGGAAATCTATGACAGTTCACTTCAGAATTCCTGGATCCATTCCTCGAACAGACCCAAACAACACCCAATATGAGCATCGTTTTAATCTATTGACCGTCTCTCATACATTATGACCAAAATCCAAAACATTGTTCCAGATATTAACAAATTTTGACAAAATTTATTGAAATGTTTCCTCACGAAAAAGCCTTCATCTATTACGAAACGCGTACAGCACATTATGTAACTACACAAGGACGTGATTATTTGCAGACACAATTGCTGGATCGATTGGAATTCTGCCGTGCTGTGTTTAAAATGACTTTTTCACATAGGGTTATGAACGTTTGCCTGATTTGTGCGGCCTCTCTTAGCCACCATACGTTGTGGTTCCAATAACTGCGTATACATGTATCACGTATTTCACTGGTTGGCCAAAATACATATAAAAAAATAAAAAAATAAATAAATATTACACACACAAAAAAGAACAAAAACAAACAATAATTTTTTTTTTTTTAAATTAAAAAAAACCACCCCACACCGCGTCACTGCACCGATTTTAAGCCAATCGTTATGACCAGAAACCGGAGACTTTTTTGGCCTAAGAGCAGTTGGTCTTTTTACGAATTGGCTGAGTACACCGCGAGGGCAGGCACATTTTCAGACGTGTTTTTATGTCTAAAAACATTTAATTTCAAATGTTATTTTAATCGGTATCATGAATGTCTAATAAGTCATAAAAGGCGAATTAAGTCCTTGACAACGATTGTGTTATAATATCTCTTTGAGGAAGGTAACGTTAATACTTGTCTGCAGAAAAGAAAGACAAAACAATTGTAACCAGATGGATGTACATGGTAGTATAAACCATAGAAAAAGGATCTATGCATATACCTTTAATATTCGGTGACGTCAATCAGAAGATATAGTTTAGGGACCACATGGTGGCGCTGTTGAAGTGCTCCAGAGGGTAATTGTTCAACCAACAACCTGTAAAGGCTGTAAGTGTGTAATTTGTAAAGCGTCCCATGGTGGTATTCACACACTGCATTTATCATACATACACAGCACTGAACTTCGTGACTTGAGTTGAGTCGACAACCCAGCAGTTGCCGTCATTCCTTGTGGCTGATTAGGCTAGCAGTTTGTTTGGCACCGGTGCCAGACTGTTGTTTAGTAGTAGTTTCACAAACGACGAAGTCGCCATGAAGATTTACTCAGCAGAAAACAAGGTGCAAGGAACGAAGATTGTCTACGATGGCCACACGTACACCACCGTGGCACTGCCGTCGTCAATGGGCTCAGGGCAGTCCAAGGTAAGCGACAAATTCGTGCATTATGCACTAATTGTGTGTTTATATACTGTTATAATGTTTACTGTTCAGTTGTGTTATGACGTTTGTCTGCACAGAAATTCGAAATCATCATCATGCTCACGATTGCTCAGTCTGTGCATTGTGTATGATCTATTCATGGAGGAAGGAATGGTCTACCGTGAAGGATACATTAGTCCTGTATGTACTGATTGTAACTTGGTTTAATTCCCGGATGCCCTACATTACGTAAGACTTGACAGTTCTGCCCTGTTTTTTCTCTTTATAGTTGGCCCTAGTCCTTTAAAGGAAATACAACGGATTTAAGCACTGGCTCCAATATCCATTGTATTTAGGACTGAAAAACTTAAAGGAAATTTACAGCATTGGTAATTGTTTTTGTAAGTGCACGCATACTTTATACGACTGAAGAGATATGTACAGAAACAAACATGTAGATTTTCCAAATTTTTTCTGTTATTGTTGAGAAAATAGTGAAAATGCATCAATAGTTTTTTGTTGTTGCATTTTTTCTGTTAACATGGAAAATGGATCACAGTCCTGACCCATTTAAATTTTGTAATGCATTTCACGTTTTCTCAAAAGTGACAGCATGTTAGAGTGGATACTTTCAAAGCATGTTTGGTACCATTACCAACTTCACATCAAGTAACTGTTTAGATTATAATAATAATAATAATAATAATAATAATAATAATAATAATAATAATAATAATAATAATAATAATAATAATAATAATAATAATAATAATAATAATAATAATAATAATAATAATAATAATAATAATAATAATAATAATAATAATAATAATAATAATAATAATAATAATAATAATAATAATAATAATAATAATAATAATAATAATAATAATAATAATAATAATAATAATAATAATAATAATAATAATAATAATAATAATAATAATAATAATAATAATAATAATAATAATAATAATAATAATAATAATAATAATAATAATAATAATAATAATAATAATAATAATAATAATAATAATAATAATAATAATAATAATAATAATAATAATAATAATAATAAATATCTAAGGGGTTTGGTCTCCTTAAAAGTATATACCTGGTTGTTGATTTTTGTTTTCGAATTGTATTGTGAAACTTCAGTAGTGTAAAGCTGATGATGGTTATATTTTTTATACATAAGTATGTGTCTTAAGAAATGTGATTTTTTTTGTCAATAAGTTTAACGGAGAGTAATATTTCCTAAATTACAGGTTATATAATCAATACGATCAACTAAATGCATTCTCACCATTTTCTTGTGAAAAAACATAATGTAAAACCCTGGAACGTTTTACAGTTTGTTGAGTTTGGTTGTGTAATGAATATCTTGTTTATCATAAACAGTAAGCACTTTCGTGGAAACAGTTTTGCCAATATCTAATGATACCTTCCCTTTAAAAATATTTTAAACTATTATTAGTAAAAATCTCTGTAAATGGATCCATACTTTATAAGAATCAAAAGAGATATACAGAAACCACGTTTATAATTAATTAATTCTGCCATCATGCAGGTAATTTCCAAAGGTGTATTCTCACTTTACATGGAAGGAAGCGTATTTTCCCCCTTGGATCAAACGGGTTATTAAAACATATGGATTACCAACGTTCGTCCTAGGAAAAACAATAACATGGGATGGTGCGCTAGTTGTATGTAAATTTGAAACCATTAATTATCCCTAGTACTTCAGAAATGGTTATCAAGTATAGTTGCTGTTGCTTCAAACATAATGGGCTTTTGGCTTTATAAAGGGAATGCACACCATCGGTAATTTTGACAAAACCGCTTGTATGAATATGCGTTATTACACACAATTATTATTATTTTTTTTGGCCCACAAAATTAATTGCATGAACATGAGGGAAAGTGGCAACAGCCTACTACATTAGTAAACAATTTTAAGAAAGAGTAAAGAAACAATGATTTTTTTAGGATTTTGTTGTTGTAAATCTAAAGGCATGTTGGCCCTTTTTCTCTTTCTTTGCTAAAACGACATGGGTAGACTTTGTACACAATAAGTATACTGCATTCTTTCCTCAACATTTCGCCCTGTTCCACTGACACATGGAATTTGTTATTGATGTTTGCCAAATATGGCCAAATCCTCCTCTGCATTTTGTTTTGTCGGTTTTCGAGGAAGATCCTGGCACATCCCGCAACTTACAATTGAAACGGCCGACCGTCGTCCAATATAAACACGTAGGTAGTACTAAGAGTAAGTTAAGACCCCCATTCCTAGAATTTGTTGTATTTTTTTGTAGTTTTTCGTTTTTGGTTTGTTTTTGTTTTTGGTTGTTTAGTTTTATTTTTGTCCTGTACACTACGACGTAACTATAAGGTTGGGGCACCAGAATTTGAGGTACACTGTTTATTTTTTCATTTTATTTATTTATTGTTTGTTTTTTCTGAGTTACATAAATTTTACCAACATTTTACACATAACGCAATTGGAAACGGAAATTTATTTATTTTATTTAAATAAATTTAAATTCCATTCCCCATCCATATTGTAGTTCAATGTATGTGTGTGTATATGTATATGTATATATATATATATATATATATATATATATATATATATATATATATATATATATATATATATATATACTTGTAGTAAAACTAGTGGAACGCTGGTAGTTGTAACTCCGAGTTTCACGCGTTATGCGATCATCAGACAACTGATAGTCACCAAGTGATTACTCCTATATAATAGGCCTACACGCGCACGTACAGGTTACTCGCTCAATGATGCGTGGTAATTACCTATTGTTTGCGGGCCTTGTGTGTAAGCTTGTTTGTTGGCAGTTTGTGGTTTGTTGACGCGGTACTGTTCCTCGTCACGTGTCATCGCTTTTGAAGTTGCAGAGGTAGAACTTGTTTTCATGGCGGCATTTTGATATGAGTTCGGGTCGTTTGTTCAGGAGTATCCTGTTGTCGGCGTTTATGATGGAGAGCTTCTCTGTGAGGCAAAGGTTGCACCGTTTCGATTCACTGTTGTATGCTTGAGATCTACAGGCTACCGACCAGTTGATGGTGAATGGTTTCTTGTTCCTTTTCAATTGCCAAATGTGCTTGGAGAGTTCCGTGCTGTTCTGGTACTTCTCATGCCTGAAAGACTGTGTGTGGTTGCCGTATCTTAGCTTGAATGGAGGCGCGGTGAGACCTATGTACAGATGAGAGTTGTTTGGTTGCTTAACTTCGGCATTGTAGATGATGTTGCTGGCCTGGCACTTTCCTTGTAGAGGGCATAGGTCTTTCTTGCGGCAGTTGCAGTCCTTACGGTCGGTCCCTTTGTCGTTCGATGAGACTTGTTTGTTGTGTGCCTTGATGATACTGGCGATGTTGGGCATGCAGCTGTAACTGATCTTGACCGTGTTCCTGTTGAATATCTTGTTCAGTTTGGAGTTCCTCGGGAAGTGCTTGCCGATGAGTTTCAGGAATATACCGCCAATGTTTGTTGTCACGTTTTTGCTGAATGGAGGGTTGAACCAGATGACGTTGCGCTGCCTGTTCCGTTTTTCCTTAGTAGGTTGTCTATCGATGTAGGTGAGGCCTTCCGTGTATCCGCTGGATCTTAGTGCGTCCTCGTAAGTTGGGGAGGCTTTCTTGAAGATGTCTTCATCGTGCGAGATGCCCGATATGCGTCGGCTGATGGAGGCGGGTAGGTTCTTGATGATGTTAGGCGGGTGGTTAGACTGCTTGTGGATGTACATGGGTCGGTCGTTTGGTTTCCGGAAGGGGTAGTGCTTGCCGATGCTCAGATTGAAGGTGATGTCGAGAAAGTTCGTGATCTTTAGGTTACCGTCGATTGTGATGCTTAGGCCGAGTTCCTTGAATAACTTTGTTATGTCCTTCCTGATTCGGTCGGCTCTGCTGCCAGTGATGTTTTTGAAGACTGCCAAGCCGTCGTCCCTGTAGAGTCCAATTCCTTCTTTCCCATACCGTTTTGATAAGGTGTCCAGGATGTAGAGGCCTACCAACTCGCATACCTCAGCCCCGTCGTAGCTGCCCATTGTTACGTCGAAGAGGTCATTGTTGCCTTTTTTCCTCCATGGCGTGCCTTTGTCGAATAGTCACTTGGTGACTATCAGTTGTCTGATGATCGCATAACGCGTGAAACTCGGAGTTACAACTACCAGCGTTCCACTAGTTTTACTACAAGTATATTACGCTCTGTCTATGTGGCATTGAGCACTCTACTTCAAGATAGACCGCTACATTTAAGTATATATATATATATATATATATATATAAATTAAATCGGGAGGGTGGCCTTAGCTTTCGATCCAAACCGGACCTTCATCAGAGGCTTTGACAAAGTCCAAACATAAAAAACACATCCATTTATAAGGGAAAGCAAAGGATAATAATAATAATAATAATAATAATAATAATGATCATTTGTAATGCGCCGGTATCCGTCAAAAGAGACGCTCATGGCGCAGTGACACATCAGTGTAAACAATAAAACAAAATACATGGTAAGAACAATGCAATATAAAATTACAAGGAACAATGATTGTAAAAAGGCTGACTGGCCCTGGTCAGGATATGCTAGGCAAAGATGATATTCTGACAACAAGGAAAAACCCTGCATACACAACCATGCAAACAAGGTTAATTTGCAAAAAATATAAACACCGTAGCGATACTCTTGACATATTAAACAAAAACAAAAGGTATAAATACATCATCATAAAATTCAATAGTTAAACATAAGTAAATTATACATTAATTTTCATCAAATAAGTTTTGAGAGTAGTTTTAAATGAAGCAAGAGATGGAGATTGTTTGACATGCTCAGGTAAATCATTCCACAAAGAAGGAGCAGCAGCAGCAAAAGAACGTTTTCCCCAGGATCTCTTTGTCAATTTCTTACTCTGAAGAAGTTTATGATGTGATCTCATGAAATCACGATTTGAGTGATACGGTTGAAGTAATTCTGATAAATATGATGGTGACATATCAATGGAAGAGCGGTTAAACATACATTAAGATTTTGAAAACAATCCTGTCCTTAATCGGGAGCCAATGAAGATCTCGCAATATTGGTGTAATGTGTTCTCTTGGTTTAGTCCGGGTTACAATTCTAGCAGCTATGTTTTGAAGACGGGACAGACGATAAATTTTTGTATCTGGTAGACCATATAAAAGTGAATTGCCCATGTCCAGGCGGGAGGTGACATACGCATGTACAAGTTGTTCCGTAGCCTCTTGAGAGATGTATTTTCTGATGAGGCCGATGTTGCGCAGATGAAATGAGGAACATTTAGAAATTGAAGAAATATGATCATTAAGTGACATGTCACAATCGAATATAGCGCCCAAATTGCGAACTCTAGTAGATGTAGATATCTTGGAGGTGCCAATACGTAGATGAGGAATTTTTACTTTTTCACGCTGCTGTTTTGATCCAAATATAATAAACTCAGACTTGTCATCATTTAATTTTAAGAAATTAGAAGACACCCAGTTACGAATTTCATCAATACATGATTCAAGTCGACGTATAGCAGTGTCAGCTTCAATTTGATCAGGGTTAAATGAGATGTATATTTGTGTGTCATCAGCATAAAAATGGTATTGCAGATTATGTTTCCGAATGATTTTCCCAAGGGGACCAGTGTAGGTAGAAAATAGTACAGGTCCATGAACAGACAATGGGGCGGGATCCAAAAAGGCGGGAAAAGTAGCCAATTAAAGATTAGCATCAGTCTAGAAAAGCCAATAGGAGTATCAGAAGTGAACAAAGGAGGGATTATTGAGCCACACAATAAGTAGATGTGGCAGCTATATACATGTATATATACATGTATATATATACATGTGTGTATATATATATATATATATATATATATATATATATATATATATATATATATACATGTGTATATATATATATATATATATATATATATATATATATATATATTAATATATATATATATATATATATATATATATATATATATATATATATATATATATATTAATCAATATAATCTTTCTGTCTGAGGTGTAATCATTTCAGCAATCGTTTCATAGCCAATAAAAAAATAAAATAAAATAAAAAAATAAAAATGCCGCTGTGCACGGAGACTGTCAACCGTTTTTCTGGCCAAAAGACACAACAAGAAATGCAAACAAATTCAAAGATTGGTTATTATAAATTATATCCTGATTCGTTTAAATTATGGATGCAATTACATACATTTTACCAATACTGTACACCACTTATTGAAGCCACTATACACTCTTGGAAATCTCGAAAAACATAATGATCACAGTTTTACTCAAAAATGATTTTTTTATAGTAAAATGAGTGAAATAATTTTCAAAATTTCTGTTATCCAAATTCCACGTCGGAATTAATCCGAACAATCTGAATGCATTTTTACAATTTTCTCGTTTACGACACATTGAAATATGCAAAAACTTTCATGTGTTATTTTCTTTTTCATATATCTTGTTATTTATAAAAAGTGTATTAAGGTTTAAATT
The DNA here is from genome assembly GCA_029582265.1 of Zoroaster sp. YZ-2022. Taxonomy (NCBI): domain Eukaryota; kingdom Metazoa; phylum Echinodermata; class Asteroidea; order Forcipulatida; family Zoroasteridae; genus Zoroaster; species Zoroaster sp. YZ-2022. Next base: position 11,459,312 of record CM055829.1, on the reverse strand, counting down.
CCAAACCCTTGGGCCTCTGTAATCCCCTTTGATACAAACCATAAAAAAAACCATCTAAGGAGCTGGTAATAAAATGCATAATTGCAATCAGAACTCATTTCAGTGAATTTGCAATTTTGCCTACTACTATAAATGAATTATGAATGAGTTATGAAGTAAAAGGAAAGTGAAAACTCGATTATACGGGCAAAACTGCCATCCACGAGCTTGCTTACTTTCTTTGATTCAAGGTATATAATTAAAGGCACATTTTCAGACGTGTTTTTATATCTAAAAGTTCGCTAACCTTTTAACCTAAACTTACAGGGTCGGTTAACCGATTAGCCGAAAATCGGCGCCTGACGGCAATACAAACTAGATATAGTCGGCAAATGGAACAATGTGTGTACAATTTCAATTAAAAAGTCTGAAAACAAGATGGGCCGCAAATTATTCGCAAATTATTATTATTTCTAAAAAAAAATATTGGTTTTGGTTAGCCAGTTAGCAAATTTCTAAACGGTTAGTGCAGTTTCGGTTGGCTAACCGTTCCAGCACTATCTTAAAAAATGACAGTACCTTAGACATAAATATTAATATGTAGCGTTGAAACTGTCATTCGCTTTATTTAACTTTCAGCAAATTTACAGTCGTGTATTGAATGTAAAGACATTAATAATGTTTTTTTAAATGTATGTACACAGTTACTGGGACAGAGAATTGAAAATCGACAAATGCACTGGAAATTGTTTATTTAAAGTATTTGGGAGATTTGCAAATGTATTTCAAACGTATGCAGTTTGTGTTTAAATTGTGATCTAGTACAATTGAGTATATGCAGTGAAATGATCTTACGACTTCTGAATTCCCATTGCCACTGATTGTTCATGAAAATACAAGAAAACATTGGTCTACCCTCCCAGTTAAATTGCATATTATTAACCCAGTTAAAAAGCTGAATGGTAATCTGTAAACGTTTCTGTATAATTTTTTTTTCTGTATTGATTCTCATAAAACATGGATGCATATATTTTACTATAAATGGTTTATAATTTCTTTAAAGGCACAATATCGTCACGATCAACAGGGCATGGCATTGGTGAATTCAATGACTGAAAATAATACCCCACATCTGATTTCACCGATTCCATGCCCTGTTGAAATTCTGCTCTGATCGTTTCGTGACGATACTGTCCCTTATACAAGGTATATATACATAACAGCAAAAGAAACGTCACCCCCGTAATTATATTATTAAACATAATAAATATACAATGTTGTGGGATGGTTGGCTGCCAGGTCAACCAAATTTGCCTACACTCCATACTCATAATATTCTTCATTAAACAAATTATATTAATTATAAAATGAAAATAATAAATATTTTTAGGGGTGACGTTTCTTTTGCTGTTATGTATATAACAGCAGTGCCGTCTTATCGCATGGGCACACTGGACAGTTGCCCGGGGGCCCCGCGATTTTAGGGGGCCCGAGATTCAATTTGAAAAATAAAAATTAAGGTTTATATTATTAAATAGCAGCGGCGTTTATGTGCATTGAAAGCGACATCCTCAAAAACATAGACTTTCAACCAATTATAAAGCAATTTTCTGCAATGAAATGCCGCATATTTCCCAGTTGAAAAACTTAATTTTAATGTGTTGGGGGGCGAGGGGGGTTAGGGGCCCCAGTGCATTGCTTTGCCCGGGGGCCTCAAATATTCTTAAGACGGCCCTGTATGACAGAGCCAAACTGTGGACGTTTCATCTTATTACATTGTGTTCATAAATCACGATAAAATAGTGGAAAACTGCAAATGATTCACATTGTAACTTGTTATTTAAGAGTAGTCTTTCCGATAAACTTATCGACAATAACTTCACATTTCTAAAAACAATGCCCCTCAGCAAAGTGTATCTTAAGGGAAGATTATCATCATCAGATTAACACTAAACGAGTTTTTACACATTACAGTACAAAAATTGTATTGTGCAGTTATGCAGTGCCATGGTCGAGCGGTTTAGTGCATCGGATGTGTGTTCTGATGGCCGAGTCGTCAGAATGTGGGTTCAAATCCCAACCGCGACCGTGGTGCTTGTGTCCTTGAGCAAGACACTTTACCATAATTGCTTTTCTCCACCCAGGGGTAAATGGGTACCTGTGAGGGCAGAATTGGTTGTTGTGTTTGATTTGCCCTATATGCGCCAAAATGGCAGCAATTGAGCTGTATACTACCCAGGGAGCTGAGATGGTTTCAGGAATGATTTATGAGCCTGATGAGCAGGGGTAATAATATAATGCGCCTTGAGAACCAGTTTGGTGGATACTTGCGCTATATAAGTCCATATTGTTGTTGTTGTTGTTGTTGTTGTTGTTGCACCAATTTTATACCTAACCCTTAAAAGAGAGTATACATAATTATACACTTTTGATAAATCCCCGATTACAAAGTTACTGAATTATAATCTAAAATATTACTTGATGTGAAATTGGGGATGGTATGAGACTTCCAGATAAATTGTGATGCTGATGATGAAAAAAAAACATGAATCGTAATTCTATCATTTGAAATGTATTGCGGCCATAATCCATTTCCACCATGCAATTCATATACTTTAATCTGAATAATAATTGTTCACTATTGCACGCAACAACAAGTTTGTAAGTTAGTTTGTGTTATCCCTTCTTCAAATACCTGGGCGCTGTTGTTACAGACGAAGGATCCAAGCCAGAAGTCCTGGCCAGAATAGCGCAGACAACAGCAGCGCTGACCAAACTGAAAACTATCTGGCGTGACAAGAAGATATGTCTTAAGTCTAAAATCAGACGCCTGCGCTCACTTGTGATCTCGGTGTTCTGTATGCGTGTGAATCCTGGACACTCACTGCAGACCCCCAGAGACAAATCCAAGCCATGGAGATGAGGTGCTATAGGAAAATACTGAACATCTCCTACAAAGACCACATCACCAACGAGGAGGTGCACAACAAAGTCACAAGAGCCATCGGACCACACGAGGACCTCCTCACAACAGTCAAGAGAAGAAAGATGAGGTGGTACAGGCACATCTCAAGAACAGCTGGCATTGCAAAGACTATCCTGCAGGGTACAGTGCCTGGAGGAGGAAGAAGAGGAAGACAGAGAAAGAGGTCGGAGGACAACATTAAGGAGTGGACAGGCCTGTCCTTTGCCAAATCCCAGAGGGCCGTCGAGGATCGAGATGGATGGCGTGGAATTGTCTGGCAGTCATCGGTGGTGCCCCAATAGATAGATAGATAGATAGATCCCTCTTGATTCTGATTTAGTATGGATGTGCTTATTGACAAATACCCTATGTCCATACACTGAACAATAGACCCTACTCCCTCGCATCGAACATGCAATTTATTTACTGTCGAGTGGTATCCCCAGGCAATGATATCAGTCACTCTGCACAGTAGGCACAGACGTTACCAGATTGATAACAGCTTCGTAATCAGCATTCATATTCAACTGTTTTATATTAAAGACTTGTAGCTTTGCATGGTGAAAACGGATAGGCCTAAGTAAAGATTGTTTGCGGTGACACCATGTAGAAATTCTCTTTTGAGTAGTAAATAGTTCTGAAAAGACCTTATACTGATCTGAACGTCGAGTTGTAATCAATTGTGTTTGATAGCATTTGGTTAGTATTCACAAGCAATCAGTATTAATACCGTATTATTTAAAAATTTGATTTCTTTCGAGTAAAATGTATTCAAATGTATTTGACATTCAACGAATGTGTGCGAAAATTGCTATTAAAAAATAAATTAATACTTTAATACAATTACTTCACACAAAATGTCGTTGCATATTTCTGCTATATTCATTGTCTGATACCAATGAAATGTGTATATTTTTCTAATGTTCAAACATAGGTGTAAGGTGTTTGAACATGTTCACACTGCTCTGTGGTTGATATTAGTGCATGATTATCCTTGATCAGTATATCACATGGTCGTTAGGCCCACCATGGAGGAAGGAAAACAGACTTTTCCTTCCTCCATGGCCCCACAGCCAAACAAACGAGAAGGCAGAGAATTGGCTGGCTGTTCCAAGCCTTGGACAAAATTACCTTTTTTTCTTTGGCTGAAAGAGCACTGAGTTTTGAGTTTGTTAAAAGGTAATGTGTGAGATTTGGCCTTGGTAAGTCAAAGGCCTGGGTTTGATTTTAATATCATGGGAACGGGCCATAACGCATAACAGTAGGTCTATCACATTACGTTCATTTGATCAAGGCAAGGGCCCAAATCCAGTGTTAACATGATAATGGGAGGTGGGGGTGGGGGTTGAAATCGGGCGAGTGCGCAGTGCGAAACCGCTACGACATGGGGTCTGGGGCCCGCCAAAGGGCCCCTTCAGCTCTGATGCTCATTTTAATTAATATATTCATACATTACTTATAAATAATTTAAACATAATATCATGGATAATTATATAGTGTCCTTATTCTTTTAAGGGTTGCAGAGATTTGTTGCAAAATTATGGCACATTTTGTAAGATAGTTACAAATATATAAACCACTAAATTATTGGAGGGGATCCCATCTGCCTGTCCCTTGGATTTTAGCCCCTAATTCGCAATATTTTTTCTCATTTTCTTCCATTTATTTAACCGTTATAATACAGGGGCATTGTTTACAAATTAAAAAACAAAATTGTTAAACATAAAACCATAAAAAACAATGTTCGTCATTTTCTCAAAAACGTGCACACTCATTGTGGAATTGTGATGTACTTTCATAGGTTATTAAAGACTGTTTGCGGTGACACCATGTAGATATTCTCTTTTTGAGAGATGCTGCTGCTTAAGTGGACTGCTGGGGGCGGTTGCGGGATAGGTTAGTTTTATGATATATATATATATATATATATATATATATATATATATTCTCTTATTATATGATATTTCAGGTCAGTTTCTCTCTATAAATCTACTTTGTGTACAACCACGTACTAAAACAAAAGGCTTGTAGCCTGTTGTGTGATCCCCGCTACTGCCGTTACCCAGATTGTTTGCATCTGACCGGGGCTTGATCCCTGGCTACTCGGCAGATATGGTTTGGCCTCTGACCTGGCCCCATGGAGCAATAGATAATTGGCATAAAGTGGACCGCCCACCAACATAGGGGCTGGTTAGCTCAGTTGGTAGAGCGCTCGTACGGTATTCGAGAGGTCGCGGGTTCGAGTCCAGCATCAGCCAATTTTTCTTTGCTCGCTTCTCTTATTATATATGTATACTACTCAAAACAATTTAGGGAACACCGGATTTTTAACATCAGATAGGTTTGAAAAACCCCCTCTCTCTTTCAGTAGTCATGTCATGAAATGTGTAATCACTACATGTATCCTTTATCATCTGTTTCATTGTGCAGTTGTTTCTCATCAATTCTGTGAAACATTGTGTTTATCTGAAATAAATGATCTTGCTTTAACTGAGATTATTCCGGTATTCCCTAAATTGTTTTGAGTAGTATATATATATTCAAGTCATAAATCCCCATTACACTAAAATGCAATTATAACGTACATCATGGATACGACACAAAAATGGGTTCGTTTATTATTCATGTTTTTTTATTTATGTATTTATAGCCATTGTACACGTTTGGTAATGTTGGCAAATGTTCTTAAAAATGCTCTTTCTTTGAACCAAGATACATTATACAACCAGTCTGTGAACGTTTTAGTTTATTGCGTTGAGTCGTTATCGATACAGAATTAAATTGCACTTATACGCTTTCTAACGTCCGCGAGGAGTATGATTTAACACTATTATGCCCCAGTCGTAAACTTATATGAACACTTTAAGTTGCATCGCCCGTGTTTTCTTAATTTCATCGGCAGTTAGTTTTTCTTTATAAACACAAAACATGTGGAAATTGCCGTTAGAATAGAGAAAAATATATTTATTTCGAGGCAAAAAATTCATCTAAACCAACAAGAAATACAACAAAATTTACTAAACCGAACACTAATGAGCCCGACGATTACCCACGAAGGTGAACCCAAACATTGTCTAAAGGGCTTTCCAGAAAATATTAAAAACCCTAACCATGCTCAATACAACAAGATGCACAAATAATAATAATAAATAAATACAAAATAGAGGTAACAGTATTGAGTTTGTAGAAAACAAACTCAAGGTGTTCGAGTGTGCATCATATGTGATGACGTCATCACCTAAAGTTATTAAAAGACGAGTTACTTCAGGAGATATGAGTTATAATACATAATTGAAATGACATAATGTGCTATACTGAATACATTAACTTTGGGTTCAGTCACGTGACTGAATTTATACTTCACACAGAAGTAATACATTAGATATATTTTATCATCGTATTAAATGTGATGAAATTCTGTTCGATAATTTCTGAGATATGACAATATTCCCTTATAAATACTGCTGCTAGGGAACGCTCTGATCTGTGATGACGACATCAAACATATTTGTTAACGATGAGATATGACTAGTCACTTTATTCACAGAAGTCCAATATTCATCTTCCTTATCACATTGGCTGCAGACTATGTAATAGTGCTGCAGAATATGTTTTCTGTTGAACTTCCGGTTTCAACCGGAAAAAAAGGTCAAAATTGGGTCATGTCTGTGTACGAAGGAGGGGAGGGGGAGGGGGAGAAGGAGAAGGAGAAGGAGAAGAAGAAGAAGAGGGAGAGGGGAAAACCGAACAACAAAAAGTAGTTGGATCTTGTTGCCCTCGGCAAAAAACAATAAAAACATTGTTCAAGCTGGTGGACCTTGATGCATTGAGCAACCTGCACACTTTTCTGTTGTTGCATTGTGTGACTGCGAAATGCCTGTAGGGGTTAAGGTTAAAACTTAAAGCTAAATCCCAAAACAAAAAATATACATATATCATAATAATTGAGAAATAAATAATAATAATATCATCTTTAACAATAAACACAATTCAATGTTTTGCACTGGTTAATATAATCAATTCGATTCAGTATTTCTCGTATTTGAGAAACATCTGTTGAAATTGGAATAATTATACAAAATGACTTAGTTTGACCTTTCTAAAACTCATGTTGCCCCTTCTCCTTTTTCTTTTTTTCTTCCAATTCCTTTTTGTTTTCTTTTTTAAAAGAAACATTTGCAAAACTGAAACAGTTAATGTTTAACTTATATACTTATTGGAATTAATAGCCTACTCTCAGATAACAGCGGGCTAACTGTTACAAACATATGGAAAACTGGATATAAGTGTTTGTTAACTGACAAACACACGGTGTTCGTGTGAACTTCCGGTTCAATCAAATTATCATTGGTAGTGGCATAAAGTCTGTCATCTGTTATTATAACAATATCAATTTGACATGCAAAATACCTACTGGTATCAATTTTGCATTAGAATGTGTTGCGTTAATGTTTAATATATTTCGTGTGGTAGCCAAAAGTTGCTTAAGTTGCATGAAATGGGCAGTCTGTGACTCACCGTTTGCGTACAGTTACACATTCAGTCAGGTGAATAGCCATTTCACACGGGGATTACTGGCCTTTTAATTTTCAAATTACTGTAAACTCTTTCATTTGCAGGAAAGGTTACATTTTGCTCTCATAAATTTCTCAAACCAGAGGAAGCAGGCCTACATGGAGTGGATTCATAATTACTCAGAAAATAATTTATCTTTCTTAAAGCCCTTCGTTGGGATTTTCCAGTACAATAATTTGATTTTTCCAACCCCCCGTTTTCTATCTATTGTTAACTTGTTCATTTATGCCCTTCTCCTTGTTTACTTATTCTCTTTAAGTAAATGTTAACAATTATCTATTCAATAATTCTTAACATTCGTGGTTTTTTAACTCAAAGTACATATACACGCATGTGCCATTCACTACTATTGAATGAAATTCACACACGATCAGAACTGTACTCATCACCATTTAGGGCTTATAAAATAGATTAATAGTAATCTGGTGGTGATACACTGCCAGAATCAAAACACCTCTGCACTTTTTCATTCCAAAAAGCCATTTGTATCAAATGACATTTAACATTACACACACATTGTTCCTAACTGTAGCATTATTAAGTTTGACAGCCCCATTTACCTGACATAGACCATGCTGCTTGACATGAGACCAAGCGAAATTATTCTTTAAAACCACACTTAAACTTCCAGTTTCGACCGGAAGGAGAGGCCAGTTTGGGGTCATTTCTTTGTACAAAATGTCACAATTCAAGATCTTTAAAATGATGTGAAAATGTTTTGTGTAGTTCATGAGTTTTTGAAATATTAAACTTTGATTTAGTGTAATTCGATATCTCATGACCTCACCATGACGTCACAACGTTCGGTATAACTACATTGCAACTATGCTTTTTTCTAGATAAATCTCACTGAGAAGGAGAAGAAACATTTAAAAAATCTTTACACAACCAATTATTGGCACACGCCCAGACAATGTTGTGTTAAAACCATTGGATCTAAGTCATCGTAAATCCAGTACCTTCCTTCCTCCATGCTTAACCCTAACTCCCTAGGCCCATTTGCTTACACATAACCTGAATCCTCCAAAATAGTAAAGCAAGCATAATGACCACTACCAGTACCATTGTATGCAGATGACATGTATGCACACATGTGTTGCTTACCTGTGATACATGTACATGGCCCAGGGCCATGGACAGTGTCCACAGTGTCCACAGTGTCCACTGACCCAAGCACTGACCTTGCAATCACTATAACAAACATGGTTGTACCATAGAGAAAGGACACATGTACCATGGAGCATGGAGGAAGTGGAGGAAGGATGCCTAATAACCTCAATCCTCCAAAATCATTTTTTGGACAGATCAACATGTACCATGTAACATCAATCCTCCATTTTCATCCAGTGTCATATATAGCCTAATAACCTCAATCCTCCATAATCAACCAAGCAAATAATCACATCTGCCCTCAATCCTTCAAAATCCTTCACCACTGCAATTTCCACATAACCTCAATCCTTCAAAATCCTTCACTTTGGCAAAGAGGATTTTGGAGGATTTGGGAAGGTTGGATTAATGTCACATTTATTGTTAACTGTCAAATGTTGACACTGGGAGTGTCATTTGGAATACCAGGTTCATTTCCTTGCAGGCAGCACTGAATGTGTATATTTATGTGTTTTTAAAAATGAAATCCTAGTCAGGCCAATAATGGTGCTTTTCTTGATATAGATATTAAATATCATAATTGCTTCTCGGATAATAAATATGTTACAGTTAAATTAGAGGTTAGATACAGTTGATCTGATGCATAAACTTGACTTGATGGCCAGGTATCATAATGAAAAACGCTTTGAGACATCGTGTATGGAGCGCTATATATACATGTATGCTTAACTGATAAATAAAGGTAAGGTAACTAAGGTAAAGTAACTAATAATTAATCAAGGTAAGGTATAGCAATGGTACGGTAATGTTGGCGAAAATGCTTCTTAAAGTAACCTTACTTTATTTCAATTTTCTGAAACACAGATTTATTTATACAATATTAATGAAATGGCGCTTTGCCTGATCCTTGCAATTTCTGCTCACGCCATTCAGTTTCTCGCGGGAAATTTCCCTTGGGATTTGAGTTGGTTTTTCCGGCGGGTAAATACAGGATGGTGTATCATCCCTTTGTCATAATTCACAGGTGGGGTGTTCCCGCCAAGAAATGCACGTTCCTATCGTCTGCAAAGAAAATCAAAGCTATAGACTAAGTGACACATGATATTGTCGAATAATAATAGTGCCCTCGGTGGTCAGACTTGCAAATCATCACACATGCAAAATCCCCTACGCACTAATAGATTCTCAAATAACGTTAATGATCACAAATTATATAAATTATATAAAATGATCACAAGTTTGGTGGTCGTATCAAGCATCCCTTGAAATATTTATGTCTGAGGTGCTATCAGTTTAGTACATTATATAAATCAATTTTTAAAAATTAAATTATGTTTAAAATTAATAGGAAAATTCAGAATGCATGTTCACAATTACTTCGTTAAAAAACTAGACGAAAATGAAATAAGCAGACACTTTCACAGGCAAGTTTTTATGCAAATATCCTGTCTTGATAATTATAAAATTATGTTTCACTTTACGAAAAGTGTGCACTGACTTAGGGAAGATAAATGTTACATCTAAAAGCAATTGAGAATTGCCAGAAAAATTTGAAAAATAAAACTCGGAAATAAACATTTGTTAAAATGCATGGAAGAACGAATTACGAAAAACAATTTTCCCTCAAAAATAAATTGTATTTATTTACTTTCTTTCCACGGTTCGGACAGAAAGTTCGGCTGGGATTTAGAACTGTTTATATAAATTATATCAACATTATGAATTTTTATCACAGTTGTAAACAAAAGTGCGCCAAGTTAGCCAGTGGATGAACCTATAGTCTAATAGGACAATTATTTAATATTTATATCCATGTAGAACCTACTGTATGCTATATGTCATCCACCATTTAAGCAAGATTACATTTGTTGATGTTTTCTTAAACTTAAATAGATCGTAAGTTGGTGGAAAGCAATCAGCTGGAAGGGCGTTCCATTGTAATGTTAGGGAAGAAGCTATCCAAATGGAACTTACTCTTGATTTTGGGGAGTCGAAGATAGTGAGGGTGTTCACCTGCTTGTTTAGCAAAGCGAGTAACACGAGAAAAATCCCTGCGCTTGGGTACTAACTCATGTAGCTCAGCAGAACAATCCCCGTATTATAATGGTAGAACATTGAAAGTCTGGCTACATTCCTATGTAGAGAGAGGTTGTGAGAGAGGTTGGAGGGAGGAAAAAAAACTTTTCACCAACTAGTCGGTGTTGCAGTCTATCAAGAACAGATAGTGATGTTTTGGAGGCACTTGTCCAGATGTGGGCACAGTATCCCATCTTGGGCTTGACTCGACTTTTGTAGAGGTAGAGGATGGCCTCAGGGGTCAGTATTTTGCTTGACCGATAGAAAGATCCTATCATCTTGGAGACCTGTTTCCCCACCTCAGAGATGTAAGGGTTCCATTTGAGATCATTTGTGATCTTCAGACCGAGCAGTCTGTCCAGCTAGGCTTGTCTGTTCATTTAGCATTTCACCCTTCATGAAGATGGGGCGATATGCTTGGACAGATCGATGGTGATTAACAGACAGAAGTATTGTCTTGGTGGCATTGAAATTAACCATCCAACGTGCACCCCGTTACAAATAAATGTCGGTATCTTTGTCACAGAGATTGTAATTAATGGGGAATTACTTTCCAGACATATTCGTCACTTCGTGAAATCGCAAAAACAAGACCGCACGTGCAGAGCGCTGTATATTAACCCTCCTATGCCCAGGCTGAAATTTGGCCCAGTAAGCACCGCACCCACAGACAGTCACTTGAGTATTTTTGGTTGCATTGCCAATTGTTCACACATGTGTATTTTTGTGCTGGAGTTAGTGGCAAAGTCAAACACACTTGTGTATGTCCTACTTAAGTTATATGCAGAGTCACACAGAGCTGTGTATGCACTGCATATACACTTGAGTGGTTTTGGTTTGACCTCCTATCAGAGCCACATGTCCTTGCATTTTATTTATGAGTGCACTGCACAAAGTCAATGGGTTGGGAGTGACATACAAATTTTGAGTGTCTTTGATTGTTAAACCTATAGGAGGGTTTTAAACAATGTATTAAGCGATTCGTCACTTCGTGAAAACGCAAAATTAGCAATACCTGCTTTGGCATTTTGCCAATCGCCATGTATTTCATTGTATAAAGTGGCGAATGGCGATTCGTCACATGAAAACGGAAAACAACTTAGCTAAGTGATTCGCCGGGTATATTAATAGCTTAATTACGAAACTATGACGTTTCAACACTTGAAACTTAGCAGAAATGTCGGCGACAATGAATACATCTCAAATATCTACAAAACTGAATTTGACCCAAACAAAAGATTTTTGACGGATTCGTCACTTCGTGAAAACGGTGACGAATTACGCTAATTAATATACCCCAAAAATCCATGGCGATTCGCAATTGTTTGCTTGATACATTTGAGTACGAAGCGATAGGCAAAATGCCAATGCCGTTGTTTTTTTTGCGTTTTCACGAAGTGACGAATAATGTGACCTCTATACATATACGTTTAGCGTTTTCACGAAGTGACGAATCACATTAATACATACACAAGCAGTCTGCCATCGCTGTCTTTTTTTTTGCGTTTTCACGAAGTGACGAAAAAATTTTGTAAGTAATTAGTCATTATTCAAAATATCTTTGATAACGATACCGACACCTCTTTGTAGTTTAAGCTAGTACGAGGCACAGTCTAAAGTATTTAAATGATTTTATTTAAATTATGATTTCGAAGGTGATTTTCTTAAAACATGGATTTGCAACTGTGAAAACGGTCATAATTTGTTTGAGATAATTAGAAGGAGCTAAAAATCCAAGTGGCAGACCATTCGTAATACTAATACATACGAATTGAGAATATCAGTAGATGGACAGATCCGAGTTATGCAGCGTGTACGCATAGCCATGGACAGAGGTGGCTGGTGTAACATGATATCCGACCTTGGCAGAACAGCAAGAAGTGGACAGGCCTGAGTTATTCAGAGTGTGTACGCAGAGCCATGAACAGAGGCAGCTGGCATAACACGTGCAATCTTGACATTGATGGAGAGCATAAAAATGCGGATAGGGCTGAGTTATATAGAGTTTGAACGCAGAGCCAGCCAAGAGCAGAAGCAACTGGTATTACATGACACCCAACCTTGACATGAATGGTGAATATCAAAAAGTGGACAGACCCGAGTTAAGTAGAGCGTGTACGCAGAGCCATGGACAGGGGCAGTTGACGCAACATGACATTCAACCTTGACATAGATGGACAACATCAAGAGGTGGACAGGCGCGAGTTATGCAGAGTGTGTACACAGAGCCATGGACAGAGAGAGCTAGTATAACATGACATCCAACCTTGACATGGATGGTGAACATCAAGAGGTGGACAGGTCTGAGTTATGCAGAACAGGGAACTAGATAACAGTAACTTGGAAATGTATCATATATCACACAATATAGGACAGTGTTTCTTTTAGAGGTCGACAGATGTTCTTTCCTTAGTAGACGGCAATGGGAATTGGTGAATCATAAAACAGTAAACCGTTGATTAAAATTTTTCTAAATGCATCCATATTTTTTTAAAACACGATATATGTATTACCTAAGTCCTTTGTTTACACAATTTTGGCGCGGCCATATTTTCTGTCCAGTGGTTGGCGCGCTCATCCTGTTTTGGTTTGGACGTGACGTCACTGGTCACATCGTCTCATTGATCTCCATCACTAGGCTATATAATATAGATCAATGCATCATCTATAGATGATATGACCTGTTACGTCACGCCTAAACCAAAACAGGATAAGCGCCCATACCAGCAGGCAGAAACGTCCTGTTTTGCTTTAGGTGTCACAGGTCACATCGTTTATAAAAATCAACATGTGACATTTTGAGCTTATTTCATTGTGTGTTAACGAGTGCATTGTGAAATGCATTCAGATTGTTCGTTTTCATTCAACGTGGCATTTCTTTGTTTGGATGACAATGACATCAATTAATTTTGGCAATTATTTTACCAACAATGAAATGAGGGCATTAAAAAATTAGGAATATATTTAGATGTAAGAAAAACAGGCAAAGCTACCTGAAACAACCTGGTGTCAAATACATTATTAAAGGCCTCAATCTGCTTGGATCAACACATCTACTCGGATCAACACTTCTACTCGTAAAGTGTGTCCCTACTTAATTATTACAGTTATCTTTATTACTTCAATTGAGAGACATTTCGTTGTAATTCGACACTGTAAAATTGACACAGTGTGACGTTTCCTACAGTTGTAGCATATTATATTTTGATTTATTCAAGATGAACAAACATATGATAATTGGTTATACAACTGTCATGTTGTCAACAGATCAACCTAATTAAGTTTTTTTTTCTAATGATGAAGAGAAAAAAAAACAAAAAAAAAACCGCATTATAGGTATAGTTAGGTTGGCTCATATATTATGGCGATTTAAAGCGCCATGGCTGAGCAGTTAAGCACATCGGACTGTTCTGATGGCCACATATGATGCTCGATAGAGTGCAGAGTGCACCCCCTGCCATTGTGTCTTCATTGTGTTCCAGGAATCTTAGGAATTCTTTAGAGGATTTCAGGGAAGAGGTCCGTTAACAATAGAACAACAGTGTGTTAGTGTATAGGGACATTTGGGGGAGGCGGGTGGGGATGGGGTTGGAACTCTGCCGCATATCGAGCATGGTATATATGGCCGAGTCGTCAGCATGTGGGTCAGAATCCTGGGCCGGTATTTATCAAGCAATTCCTAAGCGGTAAGTCCCATACTAAGCCAAGTACCATACTGATGTTGGAATTCACAACTTGACTTAAGTACCTACAAAGCTAAGTAGGATACTCCAATTTAGGTATGGTGCCTAGATCTGTAGAAAGGTCGTTTCCAAGGATTTATGTCACATTTCACATTGTTTTTATGTAGATTTATGCGGTTTGGCGATGGGTCACCTCGTGCGTCCGAATGACCACAATGACACATTGTGTAAGATTAATGACTGATAATAATAAATTCATCCTGGGTAATGCGTTGGTCGTAGGCCTATACCTTCTTGCACTGGAAACAACTGTGCATGGGCCGGTATCCACTAGTATAGAGCTGTCATGGAAAAACCAAAAAGGAAACCAGACTTTGATAAAATTCAATGTCATTGTAGGTATCCAATGGATGCATCCTGTCCCAAAATACACGTTCCCGCCTCATTGCGCGCCGCTGATTTATGTCCATTTGCGTTAACAGCATTAACACAGCCATCTCCAAGTAGCTCCCTTTACGAAATGATTAGAATTTATGTTCAAAAGCCAACGCACTTGGACTTAAGACACCCCGAGAGGTGTCTCAGATTTAGGGGTGGATTTGAGTAGGATACTTTAGATAAGTAGCTTGGAGAATTCCACTTAAGTATAGTACTTTACTTTTAAGTACCTACTTCGGCCACCGTACTTTGACTTAAGTTGCTTCATAAATACCGGCCCTGGCCACTACCTTTTGGTACTTGTGTCATAGAGCAGGATACTTTACTATAGTAGTTTTTTCACCCAGAAATAAAAATGGGTACCTGTGAGGGTAGAGGTTGATACTGTTAAAACGCCACTGAAGCGATACGGCTGTATACTCTTTAGGGACTTTAGGGAAAGATAGATAACACGAATAGTATAACCTATTGACTGTGGTACTAATTGTGACATGCGCTGTATAAGAAATCGTATGTTTCTACTAAGCCGAATGCCCAAGGGTAATAAACTATGGTAGTGACAGTTGAAACCTGAAGGGGCTATGACATTACTTTAATATAGATACATATTTGTCCAGATATCTTTTGTTTCTGGACAGTAAACAAAATGGGAAGTCTATTGATTTGACAGGCCTGTGATTTCACAGAATTTTTTTTCCTAATTTCAGGATTTTTTTTCATTAGTTTTTTTTTCAAAACTCCCTTTTCCTAAACATTTCCATGAAAGAAGAGAAGTAGCCTCCAAGGAAGAAAGAAGTAGCATGTGTCCCAAACCTCTAGTTTCATGTTTGTGGGAATGTGGAGAGTGTATTTAAAAGGATTTAAAATCTCCAATATTAAACATACAAGGGGCTTTGTCTTCTGGACCAAAGGGAGACCCGCTACCTATTTTTTACGATTGTTTATTTTTGTCAAATCACACCGCTGATTTGAAGAGTACGTAATTATAGTTATAAATTTAACAACAGAATGTTCATGATAATATTTGACACGCGAGGGCGCCGTTTTATGAGATTACAGGAACTCAATGTCACAGCACTACTATAAATGTACGAAAACAAAACCCAAAAGAAAACACTGGTTACTTCAAAAAGTTCACTGGCTGGGAACCAAACTAGAACACACAAACACCCGTTAGAGAACATTCCTGTGAAAAATTGGAAGTTGACTTATAATTATACCTACGCCAATCACAATGTCGATAACGGGAATGCTCTCCTTTACGGTCTCCCGCAGAATCAAATATCTCGTCTTCAGCACATACAAAACACGGCAGCTCGTGTTGTGACTTTGTCCAGAAAGTCATGCCATATCACGCCAATCTTGAAAGAACTGCACTGGCTTCCTGTTTCACAGAGAATTGTTTTTAAATGCTAATTGTTCACAAGTCTTTTAATAACATTGCTCCAATTTATATTTCTGAACTGCTTAAAGTCTACACTCCATCGCGCAATTTGCGCTCCAGCAACATGTCACTCCTAAAGGAACCAACTTCAAAACAGAACTGGGGTGATAGGTCGTTTTCTGTCGCAGCTCCGAGATTCTGGAATCATCTTACAACTAAACTCAAATCTTGTCATAGTACAACTAGATTTAAGTCGATGCTTAAAGATTGACTACAACGGAATAATTCAAGATTCAAGATTCAAGATTTTATTTATTGTCATGCAAAAAATCACATGAAAATTGATTTCCCAGTGTACACTGATTTAAAAATACAATGATAAGTGCTGTGTTGCTGTTTTCGTTCGAGAAATGTGTAATGATTACTAACATATTATTATTATTCAATAAAACTTGTTCCTTCATGCAAAAAAAAAATCAATTTGATCGGCGTTCTACGACCCAGAAAAGCCCAGTTTCACCAAAAGCCCTCAACTCATGAATAATTCATACTTCGTGTGTGACGTAGCACCCATGACGCTTTGTTACCCCCACGCACAACAGTCGATCGTGTGTACTGTATGCATTTACCATACATGCAATGCAGAACAACAGCGGACAAGCGACATCTTCTAGACCGAAAAACAGCGAAAATGTCCGATAGCAGTGAATATTGGGAAGATCACAGTATAGATGAGGAAGAGGAGTTTCATATAGGCACTTCTGAGGATAGTGATGTCAGCTCTAGCGATGAGGGGAGCTCCCCAGACGAGAGAGAAGGCGAAGACGATGACGAAGAAGTCGAAGTACGTGGCACTGAACCACACCGGTTCGAGCCACTTGCGGCGTCTGCAGTTGACCAGCCCGGTGACGGTGATCGTCAGGCCGAAGATGACGAACCAAATCCTGATGATAGACGGCTAAACACAGACTGGTAAGCCCACAAAATGATTCATGAATGAAATACTGAATGATGCTTCGTTTGATCAATTCGTTTCTGCTGTACAAAAATAGTTGTAGGCTATACTTGACAAAAACATGAACGAACATGATGGAGACCCAAGGTACATAATGTAGTAGTACATGTACATGTGTACAATTGTACATGTGTACAATACATGTACAGTGGAAATTTGGGGGTAATTACTATGTCTTGCGTTTTATGATTTGTTGGCAATATTAGCCAGTATTTATGAAGACATGATGGGAAAGTAATCACTGCTCAAAATTCAAATAAAATCGTGATCTTTTACCATCACGCTTTAAGCATAATTGACATTTAGTCTTTCCCTTCAAATCAAAGGTTGTAGCCCCCTGCACAATAAAAATGTTTGATCTGCCCATGGAAAAATGTATTCCTTCGTGATGTACCTGTCCTTGATCAGTTCATGGGGGATGTATTTCAAGATCAATTTTTAAGTAGTGCAACCCCAATGACAAAGTTACTAAAATTATATTTTCCAAACTTGTTTTTTTTGTAATAGGTGTTCGTGTGGACATTGTGTTTTTCAGCCTTTACTCGCAAACTGTATATGTTGCAAAGAAGTTGAGAAGACAGAGAACATGATGCGGCAGCTGGACATCAACGTGGATGATCCCAACCAGTGCCTTACCATCCATGGTTGGTTTGATGCGATCTGCCTCCACCCAGGAGTGATTGCAACAGCGTATCTTCAGTACAGAGCATACTATGGCAGAGATGCAGTTGAAGGAACGCTTGACCAGTAAGTGATTTGAGTGTTGACTGAATGTACAAAGCCAATGTACCATCAATTTCAATTAATATTTTAGAGCAATGTCAGTTTTGAATGATCTGCATATCAAGCAGATTACTTTTGATTGACCAGAATGAGCACCGGTGTTTACTTCAGAGTAACCGCACACAACTGAATGTGACCTTGGTTGACCCACGTGCATCTATATCTTATTGTACATGCATTACATGTATGTAATTGTTTACTTTTGATCATGATTGCCTTTTGGTATGGTTATAGTTTTATAGCATTTCAGTTTCACATGGTGTTAACGTACAATGTAAACAATATCGATACTCCACCATACAAATCACAAATCTTATGTTTATAATTTTGTCTGATTTTTTTGTTTTGTTTTACAGAAAATATCACCATGTTGCATATCGGCAAGTGGTGAGGTGGTGTTGGGGTTATCTTGGCCGTTTCAACCGGGTGCCACTGCCATCATGTGTAATGGACGCAATCCACAGGACGTTCCCAAACCCTGATGGACATTACAAAGGATTTTCGTATCCACCACTGGATTAGGCCGATTTGCTTTGTTTTATTTTTTAAATTGGTAACATTCTTCCCTAGTTATAATGATCTGGAGGGAGTTACAAATTATTTTGTGCGTTCATAAACCATGATCAATGGCAGAATCAATTACGTGTGTATTTCATTTTGTGTCTTTTCGGGGGGGGGGGGGAGAAGTTGATTAATTTAACACTAATGTGAAATAAACTTGTTTTATGTTGCCAACAATACACTATGGTAAAAACATTACAAATTCGGTATGGCAGAAAGATGCCAAGAACTGAAAATTTTACAAGACCTTAGTACTTTCGAATACATGACAAGACAAAATATGTATGTATTTGCAACCAACAATTGAGTTTATTTTTTAGGTTAAAATATCAAAATTTAAAAAGTTGCCTCTTGATGACGAAAACAACTTAATCAAAATCCTGTACATACTTGTTTGGAACTTGGCCATTGTTCTGTTAAACCGAACTGGAAATCCTTTGAAATTCGTTTCACACTTGCTGCTCTTTTCCCAGGAAAAAACTTACAATCAGCATAACTCTACTGCTGAGCAGGTTAAGATTTTCTTGGATTAAAGCTAATTCAATTAGGTTTTTTGGCTTTGCATCACAAAAGGGAGAAGTGTGACAAAGACTAATATTGTAAATCTCATGTTGGTAAATCTCATGTACTTCTGCCTATAAAACTTAAAACTTGTTCTGAGTGTACAGTGGCAATAAATTGTAAAATACAAGAATAGAATAACAATAAATGTGTACAGGCCATGTCATTCTGTCTTCAATCAAATATTAATAAAAAATATAAAAGACATGTATATAGCACCAAATCCATTTGAATAAAATGCTCCCAGGCCCTTTAAATATAATAAAATAACCTAAAGTAACAATAGCAAAGATTATAAAAAATTAAATACATGGGAGCCAGATAAAGTGATAAAAACAGGCAAATATCAGCAATTGAAAAAAATGAGTCTCTGAAATGAAATTGAAAAAAATGAGTCTCTGGATTCTTAATACTATTTCTAGTGCATCCACCAACAACACATGAAGTCGGCATTATATAACTGTTACACAACAACGTCGAAAAAAAGCTTCATAAAAACTTCATGCCTCTGCTGACGCATGAAAACGCATGTATAATATACACGGAAGTAACATGGCGTCTTCTGTTTACTCTCGGGTGCTCATGGGTTATACGTCATCCCTTTTCGCTGGTTTACAAGTCCGC
The DNA here is from genome assembly GCA_029582265.1 of Zoroaster sp. YZ-2022. Taxonomy (NCBI): domain Eukaryota; kingdom Metazoa; phylum Echinodermata; class Asteroidea; order Forcipulatida; family Zoroasteridae; genus Zoroaster; species Zoroaster sp. YZ-2022. The sequence continues at coordinate 11,439,558 of CM055829.1, read as the reverse complement.
TGGTACTATATCGTGGATTTCATAGTGGATTTTTCAATGGGTCTTTGTCGGGAACCAGTGCAGGGCGGGAAATTTCAAAAATCGAAGAAGCGGGGTCTAATTTTTTCGGTCAAATTGCAACAAAATTATAAAGAGAAAAACATGACCACAACAATAAATTGTTACCTGAACACAACATAAACAAGGTTCGATAGTCAATTTAATGTGAGAGTTCTCGTTGTAGTCCATCTTTAAAACTTATCTTATGTCACAATGCTTCAAAGATGATGTATATTTGTAATTGCATTGTAGATACACAATTTTCCCCCCCTATGCTATCATTGTATATTGTTTGTATTCATGTTTTTCTTTGTTTCCGCGCCTTGAACGCCCAGCAGGGTGGATATTTCATGTTTTTCTTTGTTTCCGCGCCTTGAGCGCCCAGCAGGGTGGATATGTGCGCGCAAAAAATCTGTATTATTATTATTATTATTATTATTATTATTATTATTGTTATTGTTATTGTTATTGTTGCTCTGTTTCCACAATGACATAACAGAAAGAAATGTGCATATTCATAATCATTTGCATATTCATGATAACATACCAAGAAGTGTAAAAAAAAACGATCAAGACACAAATTGGCAATTGGCAATGGCAAGTTGTGCGTTATGGTTTTATAACATGTATTTACATGTCATTTTAAGGGAAATTACAATTGACCTTTATCACAGCAAAGCCATCTTGTTTTTCTTCAATGAGTCCATGTTACCAAACCGAGGCTGTATGAGGAAATAGTCTGGTCCATTTCCATGTATTGAGAGTTAGCCCTATAATCTTACTTGTGTGTACAGGGAACCTGACAAAGATGGCCGCAGCGTGATAAAGGTCTATATCGTTAATTACCAGAATTATGAAAATGACGCAGTATCTTCTGAAAACTTACTTGATGTTAAGGTGGTACACTTATCAATCATCCTGAGAAAGTAACTACGCACGTGTGTACCCTATTGGCATACCAATTATTATTTTGTATATAATTACATGTATACAGAATAACTTTGGGTTTTATTGTGTTGTTTTATTTTGTTGTACTGATGTGGCCATAGGTCTGTGGTGGCACACAATGCCATAGTTGGGAATAAAAGCCTCACAATGAAGCGGATTTGAGGCATGAATTCTCAGTGGTTTTTAGGTGTATTTGTATCCCTAAAATCACCTTGGATTTGAAGGGCTAGCGCAACGCGTTAAGTTCACTCCCGACAAAACAAAATCAAATTTTGTACCGTCGCGCATACCGTCTTTTGTAGGCGCCCCTGGCTAGAGTTATCAAGTAACTCAATTCACGTTATTATTGTGTAGTACTCGTAGAGAGCACAGGAAGCTTGAAAAAACCAAGGTCCCCAAAAATAGAGCAGTGCTGTCGAGCCTAATCGGGGTCAAAACAGTCATGGTGAATCACTGATGTACCTTGCCAAAACAAACACATCACGGGAAACTTTAAAGGGAAGGTACAACTTTGGTATTTGGTCACATACGTTCATTTCAATCCTCTTATTTTAAAGTATTTTCATTCAACTAATCTGTAAAAAATTAATCACTATAAATGCTCATGCTTTTGAGAAAACAACGAACAACTTTTGTTAATGCTTTTTTCTTTTGTTACCGGCAACTTTTTGTAAATTTTACATAAATGTTTCTCATATTCCGACAAAAACTATTTTCAGGATGATTTATATGTTGACCAACATTTACACCAAGAAAGTTCTAAGACAATTTGGTAATATCAAAGTTGTATGTTCACTGCAAAGACTTACACCATCGGTAATTACCCAAAACGAAACTGGTGCAAATTGTTATATCCAACAGCTTCCATGTAGAAAATTATGACATGAATTATCACCTTATTGTCCGTTTCCAAATTAGAATTAATAAAAACAATCTTAATGAATTTTTAGGTGTTCGGGCGACAGCGCGAAATTCGTCCCTAATTTGCCATAGTGACCAATCCGACTTTTTTTCAATTTTTAAGTTTTCCCGCCCATTAGTACATTCAGGAAGAGACCTACCATTGTATCTAATCCACATGCATGTATTCCTTATAGTTTTGGAGATAGAGCATGCATTCAAATGACGAATGCTCCAATTGGCTATTTTTGTAATTTGGCAAAGTGACCAATACCGCATTAGTCACTAGGCCTATGCCAACTTAATTCGGGATTGGTCACTATGGCAAATTACGGACGAATTGTTCGTTTTTTTCCTTCTTCTCGATGAACGAAAAAAAAAACATAGTTGCAAAATTCACAGATCCTTCAAACTTGGCACATACTTAGACCATAACATGTAGTTGTCAAAAAAGTTGTGACATGTAGTTTCAGTTAAAGTTGTGACGTCATGGTGACGTCATCTGATATCAAATTACACTAAATCAAATTTTAATATTTCAAAAACATCATCTCATGAACCCAAAAGATAATTACACAATCTTTGCATCATCTTACAGATCTTGTATTTTGTGACATTTCGTACACAGACTAATGAGCAAACAAATGTAAAACAAATGTAAACATGTCTGTGGAGAAAAATAAGAGAAAAAAATTAGTCATTCCCTTCCTGTATGGTGAGACCATGAGGATGAATCGTGTGGATACACCTGATCCACATCTTTTCTCTGCTGAGACGGACCGATTCCCTGCGTTTTTTTCTCAAAAATAAATAAATTCGGAAGCTGCAAATAAAAGCGGAATTTCAAACACACGTGGTTATATAAACATTGTGTGGACTGCACACGCCCTCATGCAACCTGAGGATTAAAATACGGGGTCCCGCCTTTTATTAATTTGAGTTTTTAATTTACTGACACTAATCCTTGGCGGTTTTTTTTGTTCAGTGTCTCAAATGAAAGCTTATAAATTCCTTATCCCCAGAAAAAAGCAAATAAACATTAAAATCCATTTTTAATGTCAAATCGGTCTAAACACGGCGATACATATTTAATGATGTACAAGTTGAATTCACACATGACATAACGAAAATTTCAGCTTGTTTTCTGAATATAAGGATTAATTTACAGACATTTTGCTAAAATGCGTATGCTGCCTTTAGTATAAGAAAACTTGCAAACTGATGTGCTGATGTTGTTCATTACCGAGTAGGCCTATACTCATTGCCTTTGAGTGCCCCCCGAGAACAACTGCGGCACCGCAAGGCGCCCCACAGCAGGACTCAAACAAATGACCTTTCAACCTCTCCACAATGCTCTCTGATTACCTGGCTATATCTCTTGTATTTATCAAATCATTAAATGCAGTGGTAATTTCACTCACGGATAATATTATTTAAGAATACCATCACTTACTTACAAATATATAGGCCATGTGCAAGTTCATTTGAATAATGCCCGCTACACCGATTTAAGTCATTGGCAAGTACATAATTATTTTAAATTTGAATTTCTCAGACTTGACACACACTATTGCTGTTATCATGTTTATAATATCACGTAATTCGAGACAAGCTCTTGCAGAGTAACACCTTCAGCTCCAATCCAATCCAATCCAATCTGCATTTGTAAAGCGCCATCAATCTAGTTGCCTATTCCGAGGCGCTAGTGAAAAAAAAAAAAGGTGCGCAATCACACTATTCACGATGAGGAGAAAACTTAGTGCAACTAATTAATTGTATGCAGAGTCAAACAGATGCGACTTCAGTTGGGTTTGAAAAGAATGCAAGGAGTCAAGTGTACGAAGATGCTGGGGGAGATGGTTCCATAAGTTGGGAGCTGAGGCAATAAAACTTCTATCACCATATGAAGAACGAGTTCTCGGAACTTTTAACAGGAGTTTATTTGTAGACCTCAAATTTAAACCGGGAGTATAAGTAAATAGCATGTTCCTAATATAGACTGGTGCCAAATCATGAATTGCCTTCCATGTTAACAAAAGGATTTTGTATTCAATCCTTTGTTTCATAGGTAACCAATGCAGTTCCATTAGGGTTGGGGTAATGTGATCGAATTTCCTGCCCCTAGAAAGAACACGTGCTGTAGCATTTTGGGCATGTTGAAGCTTCTTCACAAGATATTTGGAAATACCGAACAGTAAAGAGTTTCCATTATCCAACCGAGATGTGATCAAGGCATGTACTACCATCGAAGCTGCTCTGTCTGATAGGACTTTTCTAATACTTGTCACATTTCTGATTTGGAAGTACACAGATTGACAGATTTTCTTGACATGAGTATCCATAGATAATGTATTGTCAAACATGACTCCAAGGTTTCTAACAGATGTAGAGACATTGATCTGAGTATTAGCAACCTGTATTTCGTTCACATGGATTTTAGATTGTTGATACTTTGAGGATAAAGTGATGAGCTCTGTTTTTGTGTCATTTAGTTTTAGCTTGTTAGCATCCATCCAAGATTTAATTTCAAGAATGCACACTTCCATGCGAGCTTTTGCTGATAGTTGATCTTGAGTATTGTTTATTTTGAAAGGTAGATAGAGTTGTGTGTCATCAGCATACATATGCAGATGTACTCCGTGTCTCTGTGCAATCTTTGAGATGGGAGAAGCATAAATGGTAAAAAACTGTGGACCAAGAATAGAGCCTTGAGGGACTCCGAACCTAAGTGGTGTAAGGTCGGAAGATTGACCATTTATACTGACAGATTGTGTTCTAAATTGAAGGTAAGATGTAATCCACTGCAGAGCCTGTCCCTTAATTCCCAGAGATCTCAGACGGGAAATCATGATGTCATGATCTATGGTATCAAAGGCGGATGACAAGTCTAATAAGACCAGGATTACACCTTGATGATTGTCAAAGGCCTGCAATATATCATTTTGAACTTTTAATAAAGCAGTTTCAGTTCCATGGTATTTCTTGTATGCGGAATGATGGTCGTCAAGGAGTTTGTTATCTTCTAAATAGGATGTTATCTGAGAAGCAACAACCTTTTCAAGGATTTTAGAGACAAACTTCAGGTTAGACACAGGACGATAGTTCTTGAGGTCGTCGGTGTCTAGTGATGGTTTCTTTATCAGAGGTCTCACAATAGCATTTTTAAAACTAGCTGGGAAGATGGCAGTTTCAAGAGAAAGATTGATAATCTTAGTGATAACAGGAGCAATGATGTTAAGATGTTCCTTGAGCATCCATGTTGGAATTGGATCCATTTCACAAGATTTTGAAGCAGATGAAGCTCCGGAAGGTGTTACATGCATTAACTATAAACTGTATATGGCTTGACTTATAATAACCCGAGCTTGCTTTGCAAGAGCTTGCCCTGAATCACCTAGTACTTGTAGCAACAGTGTCTGGGAAATTCAAAATGTACAGTTTATGATTAATTTTGTATTTTTATGGAATTCGCCCCCTAACAAGTCTAAACATTTTTTTTGTGAGTTTCAGTGAGTTCCAAAATGAGGCAGCTTCTGGGGAAAACAAATAATTATATTTGGATAGAATTCTGTCCTTCACTTTGGAGAATTAACTGTGTGTGGATGTGCAGAGGCGGCAAGCCGAGTACATTGGGACACCCGAACAGGAGGAAGTTGAACAATGCCATAGAACCCCACCCCCAAAACAAACAAACAAACAAACAAACACCCCAACACCCCAACAAACAAACAATCGAAATATCTGTAATGTATATTTCATCTTCGTACGCGCGTATTACACGCACAGAGCACGTTATGAACCTGATAACGAGAGTGGTCGCTAAGAGTTTTTGATTTATAGTCGTTAATTGGGAATTGTCACACCTTGATGGCCAATCGCCATCCCATCATTAGTGTATATACAAGAGAGGAATGTCGATGAACGGCACAAACATTTCCTCTACAAAATTTCCTCTATCAATTTTAAAAGATAGTGATCAAAACTATAATTCCAAGCTTGCATCGATTCAAACTGATCTCTTTTCAAACGGCGGATATTTTGCCGGGTTCCATAACGGAATAGTAACGCAATGACAATTGAAAGTAGTACATCCTATGACTGATCCTATCACATGGGCATCAGTTTATTCTGTACCCTGGGTACAGAATAGTATGGAGTGTATAATGCCTCACAGTGGCTGTGTTCATCACAAAGGGCATCTGACAATAACAAGTAGTCGAGGCATACTGCCAACAAACAGGGTGGATATAGTCGGCGTGTCCCGAGAGTACATAAGCCCCTTCTTTAGGAGGAGGCAGTGCACGTCTAAATGTTGAAGTCATTTAATTTTTAACACGTCTGTTCATAAGTAGCCAGTATTTGTATCACAGCTAGTCATGTGTTTGTTTTATGGGTTCATACCGAGCTATTTTAATAGCAAAGAGACTGAACTTTCAACCAAGTGTGTGGGTGCGCTTCCGTTTCACGTCTAGAACGGCTGTGCATGGTTGTCAAGCCTTTTAAGGCGGGAAACCTTGCTGGAAATTACTGGCTCTATCCGTCTCAGTAATTGACCAGCAAAACGACTCAGTGGGGAAGATACAAGGGTCCGGTCTATATTTAGAACACGTCACTTAGAGTTGCTAAGTTAAAGAGAGCTTACACCATTGTTAATTACCCCCAAAAGAAACTGAGTAAATTGCTGTGAAAAGCTTTTACAGGGAAAGTATAACATTGTCATTTGGAACTCTAATTTCATTTAAAGGGGCAGTATCTTCACTATCAAAGCAGACTTTCGACAGGGCATGGAATTGGTGTCCTAGTTTAAGATTAATAAAGTGACTGAAAATTACTGGCTCATTTATATACTGGCTCATTTATACAGCAGCAACGGTAATATGACTTTATCATGTGGTGTATTATTTTCGGTGACTGAGTTAATCGAAAAAACGAGCACTCCGATTCCATGCCCTTTCATCTGAAATGAATGTTCAACGGATTATCAAAACGACTCGAACCTAATGCACTGCTCATTTTTGCAGGGGTGGAAATTAACTTGAATTTGATGGTAACCCACAAGACTAGTTATGTCAAAATGCTACTAGTCGTCCTCATTTTTTAGTAGTCCTGAAAAAAGGTAAAAACGTGTCCGTATTTTGTATTTGCATACTTGAAGTATAGCTTAATTTTTAATATATTTGTTTCACTATAGGTAGCCCATCGGACGACCCAAACCAGGTAGTAGTCCTGCCAAAAAAAAAAAATAAATAAATAAATAAAATAAAAATAAAAAAAATAAAAATAAAAAATAAATAAATAAATAAAATAAAACCAAAAAATAAACAAACAAACAAACAAACAAAAACATAAAACACTATCCTCGGGCTAGCCGACTAGTATTAATTTTGACTTATGGTTCCTACCCTTGTATAGTGAATCATCACTGGAAACTATTAGACTATGATCACATCGATCTGGGATTGTAGTATTCTATGGGACTTTAAATGCCCTATGGAATAGAACTTGAAAACATTATGCACAACTCTTTATCCATTTTTGCATCTTTTTTTCTCTAACCTTTTAAATGCCAATTTGTGGGTGATTTGACACTTTTCGGTCTATATGCTAGTGTAAATTTGCATATTAACGAAGAAAGGAGTGATTTCACAGTGGGATCAGATGCACCATCGTGGTTGATTTGTGGATACAAGTTGGCTGAATTCCTCATCTTTTAATTTGTTTTGTTGAGTATTTGGTTACAAATCGGCAAAATGAGGCAACCACTATTTTTATGAGCAACGTTTGTGGTTTTGATTGTGTACACTTTTAGTACTGCTGTGACACTGAGTTTCTGGCCTATTTTTCTAAACAGCGCCCTCCTGGATCAAGGATAAGCATTAACATTTGTATCAAATTAAGCAGTTTACCCTGAAATATGGAATTACATAAAATTGTCATTATTGTGCCCTTTCAAACCACTTTTATACCATTTTAAATTCCCCAGATAGTTCATATAATCTGATTAGTCGAGACGGGATCACGCTGGGTGCGTATAGACCAGTAATTTTCGAAAGTGTCAGCTGTTTTATAAAGGCTGTGACGCGTGACTCGGAATATAGCCAATAGGAATGACGATGTATGTCGCAAACGTTGACTCACGAACTTTGCTGGTGTTTCATGTTTCCCCAGCATGTGGATTAGACAGTTTAATTTATTTACTGTTTTTCCAAAAAAATTACTCATAATTTTTGTTGGAAAACGAAATCGATGTGATTTTTTTTGTAACGCCCCTACATTTGGCTACGTGCAGTCAAGCAGACACGGTAATCAATACATTTGAATTCAATACAAATACTTGTATTTGGATTCATGTATGAATACATTTCATTTTATTTTAATTTGAACACTCGTATTCTAATATTTAATTTATATTAGAATTAATATCATTGTATTTGACCCCAGGTCAACATTATGTATCTACCACACAAACGTTATTTAGGAACCAATAATTTGAACATTTGAATCGCTCCAGTATCGAGTTCATTTGACTGCCTGCCCCTTCAATCAACACGATGTATCTACCAGACAAATGTTCGATATAAAAATAGATAATTTGAAAAAAAAAAAACATCGCTCCAGTATCGAGTTCATTGGACTGCATGGCCACTGAGAGTTCTGAAAAACACTACAAAACAAAGGCGACGGGAAACTGTAGTTAGTGGTTGAAATAATTAGCCGTGACAACATAATCTTAGCAAATTACCGCGACTAAAATAAACGCGTACTAAAACGGAAAGATGGCTCTAGCGTAGGGCTCATGGGCTGCAGTGATAATCAACGTTTCGGTACACGCGACTATGATTTCCGAAGGAGCTTGACCGTGACCTTAATTCAATCATGGGCGTTTTTCAAAGCTATAAGTAATTCGAAGTTTCTGTTAACTTGTCTCGGCACCTTTATTACCTTCCCTCTTCAGCCGTTTGCGAGTTTCATTAAATTATGGTAAATTGCCTCGAGGCGGTGGCAACTATATATTATCATTTGGGGGTAAACAAAAAAAATGGTTCTGCCATCGTGTTTATTATGGGTGCGTTACCCAATATAAACACCATTGGTGTATTTTTAACACCCCTATTTTGGCAGAGTACTCTATTTGAATCTGTTTTATACACTCATTTTAGGTGTTAGGGTAACTCCTTGTTGTTGATTTTGTTGATTGAGTTTTTATTTGTATCGCATCTGCTTCAATTCGCTAATCGTTCTGTCGATGTTGTCATATCAAATGCATGATTGTTGATGCGGTGTCCGGTACGCGGTGTGTCCCAGTCATCATGTTATTAAACTGACAAGTTATTAAACTGATATCAGAGGTAACGACGTCTTGCCAGCTGTAGAGAGAAAGAAATTGGAGGCACGCCATATGAGCTACAGACAAAAACCGCAATCGCATGTGCATTGTTTTATCCATGATTTAACAGATGTGACTTTTTTGGTGCATGTTCTGAATAAGTTCCGAGATATAGTTCTTTGAAAGGTTTTTAGCTTTAACCCTAACATCCTGTAGACAGCAACAATACAACTACATTTGTTGTATTTTGTTGCATTGGGCATGGTTAAAGTTCTTAAGTGAGCCTTTGCGGATCAGTTTTTGGATACCTCTTTAGATTATTAAGAGCTATACCTCATGACTCTCGTCTACTAGTTTAACAATTATATACATTAGAAATATTAACATTTTTCGAATTAAGAAAATCGTAATTTGTTTTATTTATGTTGTTCTTGCAGTGCAAACAATGTGACATCAACTTGACTAAGTCCATTCATCCCGAAGTCACGCCGACGCACCGTCAGACACGATGCTGGACGTTTGGTATCACAGCGTGCTGTATCTTCGGTCTGGTAGCCTCTATTGGGTTGTTTGGGCTACTCTACTCTGCTGCCAATCCGGTACATATTGTCTGTCTGTAATAATTATGGAGTTTCTTCTTCACTCTATTAAGTGTTAGGCAGTGGCGTAGCAAGGATTTTCAGAGTGGTGGCGGTGGTGGTGGTGGGGGGGGGGGGGGGCTCAAACATTTGTTTGAGGTAAATTTACCGACCCGACAAATGTCAGTCAGTAATACCAAGTTTGTGAATTTACCGACAGACTTTATGTTGCTGGGGTGGCCGCCCCGCCCCCTTATGGCAACACCACTGGTGTGAGGTGACCTTCCTCTGCTTTTAGTGCACTTAAAGGTGTTTACAAATAAAGCATTTTTCCTGACCTTTTTTTATATACACAAAAAATAGCAATCACATCAAATTTATTTCTTAGCCGTTGCTAGTTTTATTTAAATTGTATCTGTCAGAATCAAGCCGTTTTAAATATCGATTTCTTACGGTTTTCAACATCTGAAATTCATATTTTTTTGTTCGTTTAAAAAAACATTCTTTCAAAATTCGTTCGATTTTTTAAAATCCATTTTTTGTGTGTCTTTTGAGCCAAACGCCGCCCATATATCTTTAACAGCAAGTAAGTTTCACATCATAATTCGAACATTTTGTTATTTGTTAATTACTAATTCTGTACCTTATATTTAAGCTTATCCTCACGGCTATGAATTAACACAACCGCCAACTCATTAGGTTTTCTGTAAGCGCTTGGGGGTCCAATATATTGAAATGAAGTCAAATTCACTTGCATACAAATACAATAAAATACGAACATAATACTTCCCAATTGATGTATTGAAAATAATTCAAATATGTAAACGAATACAGGTATACTGTTCTCGAATAATTGAAACTGTGACGTTTTGATCCCAGATCTGGACGATATCCCTGTAATTTCAGGGGCAATCAGTCGGTGTCCTTACGAATGATATCCCTTCGGGCAGAAATCGTGCAATTATTTTTCAGCATCTGAAAAACACAAAGGGAAACTACAACTTGAAATTTGCAATCGTGTTTCTATTTCTGAGAGGAATGTAGCAATTAATCAACGGTTACCGATCAAGATGCAAGATGCAAGCTACTGTGTTTGCTATTTCACATTCAAGTTTATTTTCTTACGAAAAGGGAAGTAGGCCTAAATCGCATGGGGTGAGCTTTTTCATAATTTACTCTTTATTCTGTTATGTTTATTAATTTGTGTGAAATATTAAACTAAACTGAAAGTAACTTTCATCTGTTATGCTAAGGAAAGAAAAAAAGTGTTGATTTTATGAGATACAATTCGGGAAGATGGGGCATATATAGAATTGCACGAAAAAAAGCATCTTGGAAACAAGTATACACACTTGGTAAAATGTTTCTAAATGCAGACTTTCAACAGTGCATGGAATTGCTGTGCTAGTATAAACACAGTGACTGAAAATTGCTGGCTCATTTACGCAGCAGCAACGGTAACATGACCTCACCATGTGGGGTATTATTTCCAGTCACTGAGTTAATCTAAAAATAACACTCTGATTCCATGCCCTGTTGATCGTCGACGATATTGCCCCTTTAATACGAATCAAGATATGTGCAGACCGAACAACATGTGTAAGCTTCAGCTTATTTTATTGTGTCGTTAATGAGAAAATAGTGCAAACACATTTAGATTGTTCGTATTCAATCCAATATGGAATTTCTGTCTTCAGATGACATTTTGTAAGTTATTGTATCTGCGACAGAAATAGTTCGCGGGATGTTTGATAATTATCATCAAATTTACACCAAATAATGTTAATGTAAAATTGTGATCATTATGTTTTCTGTTAAAAACAAGTGTGGCTTTAAAAGTGGGTTTTATGTTGCCTAATTAAAACGGCCTGTACTTTTCTGTCATTATAAGGAAATGTACAACATGTGTAACTATCAATCAAATTAACAAAATATTATGTGACACCTTAATTGGTGTGAAGTTAGTACTCGTAGCAAGCATCCTGATATGATTTTCATCTTGGAGAAAACAGGAAATATGTGACGTGTTCTCCCGAAATCAGACACTTTTGGGCAGAGCTCGGAACTGAGAAACGGGCAAAAATATGCCTGGGTTTTTTTTGGTGGAATTTGAGTTTCTTGTAAATTATCAATATTTATAATGTTTATAACAGAACAGAAGTATCTTTGTAAGAAGTTAATTACTTAAAATTAATTAATTACCAAATTAGTTAATTACCAAATGAAACTTGTAACTTTAAAGTCGATTATCTCCGTTTGTAATTTTCGTAAAGACAAACCTAAAAATTACGTAACTCCGCTTTGGGGAGTCCAGCTTAAAAAAAAAGGTTTCATTGTAAAGCTGAGGATCTCTACTTTCATAATCAATAACTAACTCAATTTTGATAACCTGCCCAAAAGTGTCTGATTTCGGGAGAACACGTCACATATCATGTCGAATTTCCCCAAGTTGCCGGATGCACTTGAAACATAACAACATTGGGCCTATAATAAAAAAATAATAAATAAATAAAATGCGACAGTTGTTCGTTGTTTTCTCAAAACTTTCATATATACTACTCAAAACAATTTAGGGAACACCGGATTTTTAACATCAAATAGGTTTGAAATGTTCCATGAACTGGGATTTTCATTTGCAACCCCCTCTCTCTTTCAGTAGTCATGTCATGAAATGTGTAATCACTACATGCATCCTTTATCATCTGTTTCATTGTGCAGTTGTTTCTCATCAATTCTGTGAAACATTGTGTTCATCTGAAATAAATTATATTGCTTTAACTGAGATTATTCCAGTGTTCCCTAAATTGTTTTGAGTAGTATATATAGTCTTATGATTATATTATAAATACCAATTTTGTATTATTCCTTTAAAATGCGAAGCCTGGGACGTTTAAAGGGCTCCTGTAGCAGATAAGATACAAAAGCGATTTGTAGTTTATCCCCTGTAAACCCACCAGGGTTCTGAATCAGTGAACCTCTCTGATGAATCCACTGAATCTCGTATCGAAACGGGACTAGCTTTCAATCATCAGATGCCACAACGCCGCTTACGGCAAGTTCTGAATTTCACGCAACCCTACGTTTCCAACTTTCAAGCTCTTGTACTATATTTTGCGGTTGTAAGTTTAGGAAGTTGAAGCCCCTCGCTCAGCTTTGCGACGGATGCTGGGATTAAGAATATTATGTTCATTTCTTCTTAAAATTATGATTCAAACATTTTATAACTCAGTGTGGTACTATAAATACACGTTACAAGTTGAGTTGATTCCCGCCGAGTCCCAGCCAATCAAGATGTGACCTTTAACATTCGGCAGCAGGTGCAGACTTGGGCGTCTAACCAATCAGGAAATGAGCCTTGTCAGGTCAAGCTGCTCATGCGCAGTCCTTCCTCGACCACAAAACCCAAGTAAATTCCTGTATGTGGATAGTATAGTTAGAAGCGTAGTAGCCACAGTTGGCTAGGAGCCAGCTCGGCACTGAGTTCATTAAGATCAAGGAATCACGAGATTTAATCCTGTCAACTAATTTCCTGTTCCCCTTGCTTCAGGAAGCCCCTGCAAGAAGACCTTACCGTTATGCACCCCGTGTAGCAAGGGGCATCCACGTAACCCAGTGCCAAGTGTTTTTTATGTTCCGTTAGTCAATTTATAAATTTATCTTGTTTGTTCATACCTTATCTCGAACTTAAGCGGTACTAAATAAACACAGTGTTTAAAAAGTTGTATTATTTTAAAGGGAAGGTACAACCTTGGCAAAGCTTATTCTTAGCAACGCTGTCCATAAAAGTGCCGCCTTCTGTAATAATTGTAACAGATGTGCCTATCTCCTTAAGAGGTTTCTCCAATGACTTAAGAATTGTACCAAGTGTAGTGCTGTTATTTATTTATTTTATTTATTTATTTATTTTTAAAAGTAGCCAAACCTACCTTTGTGTAACAGGCCTAATGCCCAATACTAATTTTCAGAGGTTTTTCTTTTCTTTTTGTATTAGGTAAGTTACTCCACCGGAGAGTGTGCAGTACCGATTCTTCCAGATGAGCAAAAGGGCGTAATAGAAGTAATGACGGCTGATGAGGAGACTAAGATAGAAACATTCGATGTGCCTGAAATTAACGCTAGGCACCCAGCAACGATCCTACACGATTTTTACAATGTAAGAACACACTAGTTATTTAGTAACAAAAAAAATATCACTTGCTATAAAAAAACAAACTTTTCTATGATGAAACACTTACAAAATGGTGAGGCAGTACGCTATTACTTGGGCTTGTTATATCGCACATGAAAGTTGACCAAACAGCAATTCCTTATAATGTTCTACTTTGTTTTCAAGAAACCCCTGAATTATGTTCGCCAAATATTGCCTAATCGTGCCCGAAAATGAGAAATTATTTTAAAGTTGGGCATAAGGCGTGCAAGCCTGCAGGCCTATTTATACTAGACGATGTGACCAATGACATCACATGTTTACAAAAGAGCCCCAAAGGTCATATTTCGCCAGGCTCAAAATGTACACTGGTCTATGACAAGAAACCATAAAACTGATATTTTTGTCAGCAGAAATTTAATCCCAAATCTCATTCATCTGAAACTGAATATATATATATATATATATATATATATATATATATATATATATATATATATATATATATATATATATATATATATATATATATATATATATATATATATATATATATATATATATATATATAATGTTGTACCTTCCCTTTAAGCCCACAGATCCTTTGAAAACCGCAGGCGGTTTGAGTTAAAAAGAATCGTAAGGATTGGTACTGATTGAATGAGATTTCGTTGATATATATATATATATATATATATATATAATATATATAAACGGGAAGTGAGCAAAGAAAATTTATGGCAATTATCTATTGCCACTTAGCCTATGCCAATTATTTATTTCTCTCTCTACCTCTACCTCTCTCTCTACCTCTCTACATACATTCATAATGCCTGTATGGGGTTCGTTAGCAACGAAATCTCATTCAATCAGTACCAATCCTTACGATTCTTTTTAACTCAAACCGCCTGCGGTTTTCAAAGGATCTGTGGGCTTAAAGGGAAGGTACAACATTTATAATCACCAGATTATACAAATTATTATTAAAACCTTACTTGTTGTAAATTTGGTACACGTAGCAATAGTGCTTCTTTCGTATTTGACGAAACATGAATTGTTATTTCGAATTTACATAAAACACAACACACATATAACATTTTATGGTAGTTTGTAATTGTAGAAAAACGTCAGCAACATTCTATAGTGTTATGATATATTGCACGTACGTGACCAGTTAAATGGGGCCGAACATAACACGAAACAAAATTGTGCAAATTAATAATTATCTAAACAATTACGACACAGCTTCATAAAGTGAAATTTCCACAGGAGTTTTTTTTTAATGAGTATCTTTTTTCGAAAAGTGTAAAACTGATTCTTACAACTTTAGCAACCTTACCAATGCTGTACCTTCACTTAAATCATAGTAATATTCTGGTTTCTGTATAAAAAAAACGGGAAGTGAGCAAAGAAAATTTATGGCAATTATCTATTGCCACTTAGCCTATGCCAATTATTTATTTCTCTCTCTACCTCTCTACATACATTCATAATGCCTGTATTCGTTAGCAACGAAATCTCATTCAATCAGTACCAATCCGTACGATTCTTTTTAACTCGAACCGCATGCGGTTTTCAAAGGATCTGTGGGCTTAAAGGGAAGGTACAACATTTATAATCACCAGATTATACAAACTATTATTAAAACCTTACTTGTTGTAAATTTGGTACACGTAGCAATAGTGCTTCTTTCGTATTTGACAAAACATGAATTGTTATTTCGAATTTACATAAAACATAACACACATATAACATTTTATGGTAGTTTGTAATTGTAGAAAAACGTCAGCAACATTCTATAGTGTTATGATATATTGCACGTACGTGACCAGTTAAATGGGGCTGAACGTAAACACGAAACAAAATTGTGCAAATTAATAATTATCTAAACAATTACGACACAGCTTCATAAAGTGAAATTTCCACAGGAGTTTTTTTTAATGAGTATCCTTTTTCGAAAATTTTAAAACTGATTCTTACAACTTTAGCAACCTTACCAATGCTGTACCTTCACTTAAATCATAGTAATATGCTGGTTTCTGTACACGTTTTTTGATCGTTATAACGATTGGATGCATTGACAGAAATTTTACCTAAAGTGTATGGCAGCTTTCAATGCAGGGCCATTATACTAAGTCATCCAGACGTTCTCTAATGTGCCTGTTATTAGGGAGCCACGGCTGGCTGCATAATTGACCTTCTCAGTTACAAATTATGCCCAAAGCGACAGACCTGAAGCAGCATCCGAAAAAAATCGCATTCGGTTTACAAAAACCGGTCACCGTCAAATCCAAGAACTATTGAACTTTAAAAAAAACACGTTAATCTCAAAAACACAATTTATAATATTCACGGAGTAATGGTGGTGTACACAAAGTGGGTAATATCTGTTTGAAGTTGGTCCCTCATAGAAAGGTTTGTGGTTACGATCAAAAGGCTGACTGAAAAGGGTTTTAAAGGGGAAAAATCATTTTAAATATGCCTACTTTCGTTTGATCAAGCTGAATATTCACTAACCAGCATTGAAAGATCCAGTTAATTACGCCGTCTCGACAATAAATGTAATAGACCTATGTACATTGTATTGGATCAGCAATCAATAACTGCCAAGTCGTTCACTTGGAACATATATGCAGTAGTGTATACACATTCTGACGGAAAAAATGTAATGATTTAATATTCCTAAAACACAAATTCCCTTTCTTCAAAATTTTATTCAACGTTTCGTAAAAACAATCATTTTAAAAAGATATTCTTGCAATTATTATTACAATTAATAATATGTGTTCAATGTTTTAACTAGTTTTGAAATACAAGTGTTTTGAGTGCTGGTCGAGCAAATTTCACGAGTGCATTTTGCTCGATTCATTCCTCCATGATATCAGTGCCCATCTCTTCCAGCGTTGAAGCACGGACCCTCCACTCATGGAGTCGAGTGTGAGTGGTTGAAGTAGGTCTATTTTTTAACCGCGATACTCGATAAATTGCGTAAGGAATTGGTTCAGAAGAAGCTGATTGACATGGGGGCGGTCATGAAACCATGTCGTGATTACTGGGGAGGCAGTACCTGCCGCAGATACGCGCTGAGTGACGGGCTCCACTCTGGACATGTACGCTTGCTTCCATTGATCAATACTTCAAAGGCATGGCAGACGGTGTACTTTCAATATGTTCTTGCTCCCTTGACAGATAATTAGTAACATCTTATCTCATGTGAACTGTGCCCAATGTGGTTTCCCGTCTCCCTTCAGACGTCGCGACATAGTTTTCAAAGAGGGCGCACTTCGTAATTCATTCATAGAAACCGTATGATTTAGTAGAATACTAAGTAGAAAGTCATGGGATACTGACTGAATCGAGAATGTTTACGAGCTCATAATTATTTGCTGTAGCTATTCAGCGTTCACATGTATTTTGCAATTTTTGTATATAGTTTTAGTTAGTACTTATAAATTAGTTTTTCTACTCCCACATAGACAAACCACCGATTGGTTTTTGCAAAATACATAGTATAGATCTAGAGTATGATTGAATGGCGATGGTAACTTGCCCAATCCTTTAATGGAGTTTGAAGGGCCATTGGTCTAGTCTCCAGTCACCTCTCACTGCCATACGCACCATCCTAGCTGTGTAGTAAATGTATCAGACTATATAAAGCAGAACACGTCAGCAGTGATGACACGAATTAGTAATACCGGATGCTTATTGGGTTGTATTGCACTATGGGCAGGACGTTTTGGGGAGCTTGAAACGGTTGTTTTCCACACTTTATTAAAAGAGAAGGTACAACCATGGTTCAGCACTGGTTATATACGACTTGAGGCTATGCATGGTGGGAAGAGAATGATATAGTAAGATATGCGGTGACACCCAATATTGATATAATCTTTTTTGAGTAGTGAGGGTTCTGAAAAGAATCTTTGGTTAACTGAACGTTTTGATCAGTATGCTCTGATCGTCTTCGGGAGAATTGGTTATGTTAAAAAACTGCTTCTATAACGGGTTTGCTAAGGCCTTCCGTCCTTCAGTTAAAATGTACAAAACAACATTTAATGAAAAATAATAAATGTTAAAACTAGGAAAGTTTCATTTTATTGTGAATTAAAGTTTGAAAGTGCATTCGCGTTTTTTACAGAAAACTCTTGGATGCATATTTTGTTTAGTTTTTCTCTGAAATGAGAGAACTTCAGACAGAATACTTTTTCAATATGATTGGTAATTTGTTTCGGATAATAATTAGGTAATTTTGTGATCAGGTACTTTCTAATGCTGTATCTTCCCCAACAGTGGATAAAGTGTCCGTAATCTGGTCTCATTGTGACTTTTAATTCATACCTTAATGTGCTACGTTTAAAAATATTCAGGAGGTTACAGTTTATCTGGATCGAGCAGAAGGCGTGTGCTTTGTGATGACGCTGAACACGTCGCAAGTTGTACCGCCCAAGTCATTGTTGGAAGCATTCATCAGATACAAGGTGTGTTCAGAACAAAACAAATAAACAACACATTTATCTGAAATAACATTTGTTTGTAAACCATTGACTCGAGTGTGTTCCAACTGTTAATCATACACCGGTAAAAAAAAGAATGTGTGTTGATTTTTGTGTATTATGTACATGTACTGTGCACACATTATGTCCTGTGCACACCGGAACACATCCGAATCAAGCTGCATAATAAATCCAATGAAACCCCTTGAATGGTACGCCCTGAACCTGTCTCTATCATTGAGAGGTTAAAGACAGGGGACCAGTCTAATCAATAGTTTGCCTTGAGACTAGCTACTGAGGGCGCCCTTTTGACAACTTGACAAGTTAAACAACACCAATGCTAATATTAAAATAATACATACACATTTATAAGTGCATCCTACACATTGCCCGTAGCATCAATACATAATCAAACCAAGACAATATCCCGAGTTTCACATTTTCTAAAGAAAACATGTGCATGGTTGACATAATATGTTGCATTTGTTGTGGTAACCGTTCCAGGGATAATATCGTCACGATAGGGCATGGAATCCGCGTCCTAGATTATGATGAACTCAGTAACTAAAATTAATACTGCTGGACTAGATGACGTATAATATCGTGGTTGTTGCATAAATCATGAACATGTGACTGCTTAATAATTATATAGATATGCATCAGTAATATGAGCTAATCGCGCCATATTATCTAGGTCAACACGCCCAGTGCGGTATACTTTTCAGTCACAGAGTTCATCTAAAACTAGGATATCTATTCCATGCACTTTCGAAAGTCTGTTCTGATCGTGACGACATTGTCCCTTCAATGCAAGTTTACACTTCGTGAAACATCTGTGAATGCATTCATACAATATAAGAATGAAGTCGTATTTACAGAAACCAACCTCTGACAGGATCAGCTTATGTGATAGTGGAAATGCATTTAGGTTTTCGAATTCATTCTTTCGTGGATTTTTGTTCCCCAAGTTGAAAATTCCTTTAGGAAATTATTATACAAAAGTATCACAACACCTTAGAAGGACGGATGTTTTAAACCATCATCAACTTAACACCAAGTAACACCAATTTTTTGTCCAACTGTGATCAATCAGGTTTTGTGTTTTAAATTATCAGTACGGTCAAGTACAGTCTCTCATGCAGTTCGTGCTAATATTATTTTGTATCTGTTTATTTGCTTGTTTAGAGAGGTGATTTTTCTCTTAACCTTGATGTCATCCGCGAAACGATGCACGTCGAAGGCCCGGCCATTACCGACCCTGCCTCCTTCGGTATAGGAGCTGAAGTTCTGTGCAATGATCTACCGATGTATCGGCTTGTCAAAATAAGCTCATTGGGTAAGAAACTAACTCAAACATTCCCAGATCGCTAAGCAGTCAGTGATATTTTTTCTGCAGTATATAAATGTCATTACCTTATCAGCTTTAAAAAAAAAATGAATTGCCCTAAAGTTTTTTAATGCCTTAGCACAGTGGCTAGAATGGTCGCCTATTCAGAATGGTCGCCTATTGAAGGAACAAAAGTAAAAATACACACAAATTTTCAGAATACAAATGCATATGGGCGAGTGTACAGTGGCAGTGGCCTGCAGACACAAACATGATCTTAAAATAAACATCTTGTTCAGCCACTGATCTCTATTTATTGGGCACTTTTGGCGACCACGACCTGAAACGTGTTTCTGACGTCAATGTTAAATGTCAACGTTTCTCACAATATACCGTGTAATTTCAATGTTGTCAAGATGAAACTTAATCGTGAGTAATACAATATTGGATGATCAGGTTACACTGTCTATCATTTCTGAGGACATGTTAACGAACAAAATAACTTTTTACAATCTCTCATCTTTAAATCAAACTGCAGCACAACGAAAGCCGAAACATGTTTACGGTAATGGTCGCGAAAACACACCTGACTGGAAGGTTGATCAGCCCATTGTTTAAACAATTCATGAAGCTTTCGCGCATCCATTTTATCACTCTATAACAAAATAAAAAATAAAAGAAACAGGACGATATGCAAATTTAAGGGAGTATACACCAGTGTAATTACCTGGTAATTTCAAAATTACTGAATTATAATCAATACCGTAGATTTACTTGATGTGAAAGTTGGTGATAGTACCAAACGCCTTGATAAATTATTCCATCTGATATCTTGAATTTTTTTAGAAAAAAAAGGAAAGTGAAATGTATAAACAATTTGAATTGTATCCACTTTTCTACATTAGAACGAATTAAAACAATCTTAATGCATGTTCACTATTTTCTCAATGTACGGTATTAAGCAGTGAAACTATATGAAGGTTTCTATGCATATATCTTATATATTATTGTGAAGCATGGATGCATTTAAAGACATTTACCTTTTAAATCCCCTAGTATTTTAATTCAGTTGTTTATTTCAAGTCAATATTCAACCTGGAAGCGTCAGTTCCTTTCTCTATGTTTTACCTAAGAATTGACCGACAAAACAATTTCGTTCAATCAATCATATTTTATGTTCAGGAGCACTTAAAATATTCTACCAAAATCAGACACATTTGAGCAAGGAATCAAAATTGAGTTGGTTATTGATAATGAAAGTAGATATATTCAGCTTTACAATGATAGCATTCTAATTGTACGTATAAAAGAGGAATTACGTAATTTGTAAGTTTGTCTTCATGTAAACTCAAAATGGAGTCATTGCCCTTTAAAGTTGCAAGTTTCATTTGGTATAATTGAAGTAATAAACGTCTTATAAAGGAACTTCAATTTCCCTAGCAACGGGCATAACAGAAGACGAATAATTGTCTTTATTAAGGGTTTTATATACATTTATTTTGGGCTATTTCTCAGTTCTAAGCTCTACTCAATTCCGGCTGATTTGGGTAGAACACATCACATATAAATCCACACCGTATCAAAGTATTATATCATAAACTGACTACATTAGTGTGATGATTATATTATAGCTTCATTCTAAGTATTGATGCATTTTATGCAAATGGTGTTTAATCCCATTAAGCCACGAACACCGGTCGAAACAGGTGCAGATCGTCTTTGTGAACGTGCGAACTATTTTGAATCGGTTGTTATCGAATGCCAAATGGGTGACATAAGCTTTGTTACACTGGTTTTCTTTCCTCTTTGTAACAGGAATACGTAAGCGAAGCGTTTCTACATCTGAGCACCGCGTGACGTACTTCAACGGACTATACATGGTCGAACTCACTGTAACGTTTTAGGAGTTTGTGTAAGCATTTAACTAACTTGAATCATGTGTGAACAGTATTAAAGATGTTTCGTTTGTGAAAATCTCCGTTAAAAAACTGCGAAATGTCTAACAACTAAGTGAGTTGGTGCTTGGAAAGTAAGAAAAGGTAAAAGTTAAAAGAAATCTTTAAGATTACACCTTTAAATCCCTGGAAATACGAAACTAAAGTACCCCAAATGAAATATTTTGGTGGTATTCCTAACTTAGCAGGCCAGAATTGTGCTATGTGAGGCCTAATAGAGCTCTCTGTGAAAATTGATGCGTATTTCTCTCCTACTCAGGTATTGGACAGTCCATTCAAAGATATAATTATTACAATTAAGTGTGTGTCAGTCAATGTCTTGTGCGTAGTCGGTGCATTTTGATGGTTATCCGCTATGGCTATCCGCTCCGTGCACGACCTGCTGATGGCTTTATTGACTTCATATACATCAAAGAGTTGACGGTAATAAGGCAATTGTTTTAATTAAATATAAAGTACTAATATAAAGTGCCCTTAAATTTGGGCAGTGGGCGCATTTTCACCGCTAGAGGGATACGGTGTTTACAGAGCGGATGTCACAGGATAGTGTTATGCAGTGCGCAGTGGTCCAATCGCAAAAACCAGTCAGTCTTGCGTAAATCACTTTGCCAACCAGGGCCTAGTGGTGAGAACGAGGTTGTGTTGCCGCATCATTATAGTTGCGAAACCCGAATATATAAACAAAATACAATTTACCAATGCCAACAAATTGTGTTCAACAACTTGGTTACATTTAACTTTTACCCTTTCTGAACAAGCTACCTAACAAAACTGTATATAACAAAATATCGAGTTCCTTGGAATGCAATGTTTAAAATACATCACAACTCTCTCATGGTAAAATCTGCCCATCTGTTTTTCTTCGATTTGTGAAATGGAAACCTAGAAGATGGAAACCCAGAATGTTTACTTTGTAATCTATTTTTCCTTTTGTACTAATTAAAGGCTCTCAATATTTTTGTCTTATATAGAGAAGACATAGATCCTTGTAATTTGCAATTGCATGGATCTTTTTTATACTATAGCTGCCATGTGCCAAGTTGATCGGATCGAAATTCGATTGTGGGATTCCACACAATGATGAGTCTGTACGTGAATTAAATGTGAACTAACCAGAAAATAATGATCTCAATTACGTCAACAGTATTGATGTGTAAAAGGAGCGGAGGCGCAAAATGGTTAAATTACCTAATGGCAGATGACGTGTGTTCCTCCAATTAAATGACTGATATCTGTGTAAAAGTCTCAAATGTTTAGTAATGTTTTCTCAAACACATTTTCACATTGTGAGTCTAGTGAGTACAATTTCTTTGTTAATATTGTCAACATAGTCGAATTTCGTATTTGTAAAATTGTGTTAAGATAATGATGCGTTCAAGTCAATAGCCATACACAACGCTATAACGGTCATATATAACGACCATTTCGTAATACCGAACATGTGCTAGCAGTGCAACTTCAGCCTTTAAATTATAATGAACGATCACTATAGGGAGGACATGTCATGTTGACATCACCGAACCATCTTGTAAGTGACGCATCACAAACAAATAACAAAACAATTATTGTATAAAAACAGCAGCCGTGATGTCAGGGGAATGTTGCATTTCGGTACTTTTTAGTAAACATGTTCGTTTTAGCGGCGTAATTGAACGGCTGAACGGTAATATTAGCGGCTGCAAACGAACAGGAGTCTGTCCCGTGTTCGAAATTGCTAATGAGTAAAAGCCAGCGCTCGCTTGGAATGAAACGACGCAAGCAATCGTACTAATGTTATTTTGCGTAATGATAATTTAAATTGTCCACGCAAAAATAAATTCACCGGAAAGATATCATTAACTTGCATGCAGCATGTAATTTAAACTATGCTTTAACATAAATTGCTTTCCACAATCTTAATGAAGGTGACTGGTAATTAATACATTTTTCATTAGTGCTTTGCCCCATGGGTAATTTTGGAACCGGGTACCCGGCCGCTGTAATGGTCCGGTTCCCGGGTACCCGTTAACAAATAGGGGAAAATGGATTTTTCACAGCATGACGCCACGCTCGATAGTTTCTCGCGCGATGCATAAGGCCTCATGCAGCACAAGACAGTGACAATCATTTCCATTTGTTCATTACCATTAAGTTCACACAAACAATTTAAATAACATAAAAAAATACCCCCAAAATTTGTAATTTTATGAAATAAAACCAAGTACCTGAAACCATTAAAAAAGTGGAATATCGGCAAGTGTTCATCAAATAGTGGCATTCAGTTTCTGAAATGTTACATCAGATTTAAAAAATAAAAAAAATAAATGGTTTTCGATTACCCGAGCCGGTAAAAAAGGAACCGGGTATTGAACTCAATGGTCGCGAACCCAGGTACCCAGCACATGCCTATATTTCATGATATTAGTGTAATAATCACTGTGCCTAAATTCCAGGACTGGCTGGAAGAGTACTCGTTCCTTAATTACTGATCTGTTCTAAAAATGACAGAACCTCTGAAATAATCATAGTTATGATGAAGAGTAATATTATCTTCAGCTTTACATAAAAGTAAGTTTTACATTCAATTCGGCAGTTTGGTTATTTTTGGTTACTTTTTTTACGATAAAACGTTACCTTTAAATAAACCAAGTAATTTACTTTCAAATTGAAGTTAGCCTATTACATTTATTGTTGTTACAAATCACACCTATGGATGATTTAACAATACCAATTATTTTGTGAAAATAAAAAATATTTTCTTTGCTCGCGAACCGTTTATATATATATATATATATATATATATATATATATATATATATATATATATATATATATATATATATATATATATATATATATATATATATATATATATATATATATATATATATATATATATATATATATATATATATATATATATACACACATATACATACATACACATATACATACATACACATATATACATACACATACATACATACACATATACATACACATATACACATATACATATATACATATACATATACACATATACACATATATGTATATGTATATGTATATGTATATGTATATGTATATGTATATGTACATGTATATGTACATGTATATGTATATGTATATGTATGTATATGCATATGCATATGCATATGCATATATATGCAGATGCAGATGCATATATATGCAGATGCAGATGCATATGCATATGCATATGCATATGTATATGTATATATGCATATGTATATGTATATGTATATGTATATGTATATATATATATATATATATATATATATATATATATATCTACTCGGCAGATATGGTTTGGCCTCTGACCTGGCCCCATAGATCAATAGATAATTGGCATAAGTGGACCGCCCACCAATATAGGGGCTGGTTAGTTCAGTTGGTAGAGCGCTCGTACGGTAATCGAGAGGTCGCGGGTTCGAGTCCGGCATCAGCCAATTTTTCTTTGCTCGCGAACCGTTTATATATATATATATATATATATATATATATATATATATATATATATATATATATATATATATATATATATATATATATATATATATATATATATATATATATATATATATATTTTTTTTTTTACTGAGACGCAATAGAAACTTACCACTTATTTTGGAATAGCATAAAATTGTAATGGTTCAAAATAAGACATCACGTGCTGCTAATTAAAATCATCACATACCCCTTGAGCAATCGCTGATGGTCAAACTAGGTGTTACGCACCTGGGCCATGAAGAGAACGACTCAAAGTTCACGTGACCATGTGTGACCGATTTGTCTGTAGGGGGTATACTGACTTGCCAAAATAAGTGCACATATTACATTTGTGCATTGTGATTACTGATCATTTAAGGTCGAAAAAGTGGTAAGTTTCTATTGCGTCTCAGTATATATAAGCCTGAATGTTTAGCCCTGGTTATATATTTGGCAGTTTAAATACACTTGGCATTGTAAACATGTATTCAGCCGCAATTAAAGTGCCTGCATATTTTTATTTTTATGTTTAACAAAATGTTTAGTATAATTGAGGGACTTATGGATCCCTCGGTACGTTTGCCGTACATTGCATTACTGTTTTTAATCTTGTATGTGTGTATTCCCTAGAGTAGATAGGTTACCCAAGGGTGAGTCGTACAACATAGGGTGTATAAATAATAAAATATTATGATAAATGAAAACATTTAGTGATCCATCTTTTATGAAGGATCCGTATTTCCATTAGCTTATCTACTTCTAAAATGTATAGCTCTTATTCATGAGCACAACGACGATCATTTGAAATATAGATGGAAGTAAAACCACCATACAATCGAGTAAATGTACACATTTAGTAGCTGTACCTTATTGAACCATTTGTAAGATTAAAACAACTATTTTAAGCAATAAAACAAATAAGGTCATTGTTACTGCGTCACTGTGCTCTTTCTTAAGAGTTATTAAAATATGTTGGTTTTGAATGATTGTATAGAGTCCTTGTATGTCCAATGTATTTCTTAATATTCTAACCAAAATTGTAATAAAATTATGTAACATAAATATTAAACAATATTAGATATTATATGGTGTTCGGTACGGTTAAATTAAACGTGTTAAATTAAACATGAAGGATCTCTTCTTCAGTGACAATAATGTTTAAAATTAGATTGACATCATCAAGGAAAATGTTGAATTTAAATTTAAAAGCATTAAATTAAGTTTTAAATACAAGGTCAAATTCAATACTTTCTTCTTCTTCTTCCTCTTTCGGCTGCTCCCGTTAGGGGTCGCCACAGCGGATCATGATCCGCATATTTGATTTGGCATAGGTTTTACGCCGGATGCCCTTCCTGACGCAACCCTCCCGTTTATCCGGGCTTGGGACCGGCACTAAGCATGCACTGGCTTGTGCATCCCCAGTGGCTGGGTTCAACTCGGCCCTCGCAGCAATTATGGTAAAGTGTCTTGCTCAAGGACACAAGCACCATGGTCGCGGCAAAGATTCGAACCCACACACTCTGACGACTCAGCCATTAGAAGTCAAATTCAATACTTTGAGTCTAAGAATTGTCACTGACAGAACTCTTAGAAGGTAGATTCATCACTTTAGTATTAATTATAGCATGAGCATGATGTTTTTAAAATTCTTGTTGATTTTTTTTTACAGATGATTCTGTATTTGTAAAGTAATTTTACCTTACAGTATTACCTCGCAGATTTAACAGCGAGGTAACTAAACCAGTGAAAACCCTCCCCTATATAGATGTATTTAAAAACCCAATTTTGGTCGATTTCTTAACTGTATGTTAACTAATTTTGTGAATAATTTGCCTATTGCAATTTCTTTCAGTTAAAATAATATTTTGTAAACTTGTAAAGAAAATAAATATACAATATTTTGAAATTTACTTAATGCCTGCATTGTTTACTTGTATGAGGCCATAATACACCCCTTTTATAAGGAGATTACATGCATCCACACGTCCATGGAACAGCCATATGTAGAGAAACTGACCTTTTGAAGTTTCAGTTGAATTGGAATACTATTATTTGGGATAATTATGCAAATTCCTCAGTGCTAGACGTGTAATCAATAGATTCACGGATCTGGCAAACGATCGCCAATAGAGCGAACGTTCGAAACTTGCATATCATAATACCATTATTCCAAAGGACACTGAAGCATACATCTTGAGCACATTTCACCATCGTGTGATGTGATCACTGATCCCTATATACTAACTGGATTGGTTGGTGACTAGCCTATGAAGCGTGATGTGTGCAGCCGCCATTTTTAATCCCCAATAAACCACGCGAGTTAGTAGTCGACGCTGAATGTCGATCAAGTTCAGCAATGGCTCCCTAATTATACCTGCAGAATATAAACATTGATGTCATGTATATAGCATAATGTCGTTTGAATCCACAGCCGAATGAATACCGCTCAAATCATGGTATTTAGTTAATCATTACGCTCAACATTAGGTTTTTGGGGAACAAAGATGGCTGACAGATAGATTCAGTCACTCGTTGCCCACTTCCAAACAAGTTAGTATGGATATCATTGGACGTGAACCCAAAGTCGGTGTACGTTGATTGAAAGCTCAATGGTTAATTGAAGCTTTATTCTCAGGCCGGCCGCCTAGGCCCTAAAGCCAAGCACTTTATGTGTTTAATACCCGAGACCTATAGTTTGTGCTCATTCCTCCATGGCCGAGCGGTCTAGCGCACCGAACTCAAGTTCTGGTGTTGCCAGCAGCAGCGTGTGGGTTCGAGCCCCGGTTGTGACACTTGTGTCCTTGAGCAAGGTACTTAACCATAATTGCTTCGTCCTTCGGATGGGACGTAAAGCCGTAGGTCCCGTGTGTTGTGTAATGCACGTAAAAAAGAATGCGCCTTGAGCACCACTTAGTTGGTGGATACGTGCGCTATATAAGTCCACACATTATTATTATTATTATTATTATACTGTGATGAATAAATCAAACTAGCATCTCTCTTGACCTACTATGATCATCAGAGAATAGCCTGCTTTCAAGCATCACACATTATAACCCCTTCCTTCCCTCGTACGTGGAATTCCAAAAGGCCTCACAAAACATGCCCGTATCGAACGCCATTGTCATCTGAACCACTGCACGTATGGACAAAATCTAGTGAAAGTGAATGACGCTATTATACCGTGTTCTACTGAAACAATTGGTGTACAAATAATATTAACTGAACATAATATATTTTCTTCACCATGCTTTGTGAAGACCATGATGTACGTGGGAAAATTACTTTATATGTGCCTGATTTCAATTATCCCATATGCTTTGTTTCTTAGTAAACCTTTATAATTTTGATATAAATCAGAAATGTATTAATTAATCGAAATCATGAATTTACATAGTGAATGAAACATTACAGATTAATAATTTATCAGGATGATTGGTTACTTTATACCAAGTGTTTATCGAGTATAAGGTTACTTTAGTTTAGTTCAGTAAAGTTTAAATCAATTCAGTTTGTTTTTTCAGGCTTTATATTATCTCAGTGACTGAAAATAATACCCAACATGATAAGTTTTCAGCCAGTGTGTTCATCTTAAACACGGGCGCCGATTCCATGCCAACTCTCTGAAAAGTCAGCTTGTTACGTGAAGACACCCCCCAAACTTCATTTAGTAAAATATAGGTTTGTATGGGTGTAACTGATTACTGCAAACCAAGTAAAACATAAATTAAGTGACACATACAAGGATAAGAAATAAACGCCGGCAATACAAGAGGTTTAAGTCTGCACAACAGCTTAACATCACTGATACACCTGAAGGTCATTATTAAGATAAAATATAAAATGTAATTACAGTCCATGAGCAATGTTTAAATGCAATTGTGTGCATACGTACATGGTGCGAGTTTACTAGTGCGTGATGTTGCATTAAGTACGGTTAGCCTCCACTCGAAATTAGAGACACCTGACTTGTGATTTTGTTAAAATATATGAATATTGCAGGGGTGTCGAATATTGATTATTGGGCAATTAGGCCACGCCGACATTCACACTTAGGTTGACTGATATTGAGAACGACGGTTGGTTGAAATCAGGGCCGTAGCGAAGACATAATATAACTAGATTTAAGTCGCTGCTTAAAACTCATCTTATGTCACAATTCTTCAAAGATGATGTATATTTGTAATTGCATTGTACATGTATCTCGGCACATAATTTTTTTCTATGCTGTCATATAATTATTGTTTGTATTCATATTTTGTCTTTGCGCGCCTTGAGCGCCCAGCAGGGTGGATATGTACGCGCTAAAAATCTTTATTATTATTATTATTGTTATCGTTATCGTTATCGTTATTGTTATATTCGGGGGATGGGTAAAACAAAATAATAAGCACATTCAAAATCGCTGGACAAAAGGGAGTGGGGGTATGCATGAGAAATATTTTTGAGAGGGTAGTTGAGAGATATCTTCGAGGTGGTAGGCATGAACAACTGTCCCTGCGAAAAATCGCCGAACGATGGGGTTAGGTAGATATTAGAAAATTATCCCTGAAATTAAATCACCTTGGGCACAAAACTACAAGCCTGCTTTGATAGCTTGATTAGATGGTTTATTTGCTGACTGAGGCACGATTTGCTGACTGGAAATCGATATGTGGGTTGAAATACACTCCCCGTTGAAAGATCCGATTATAGAATACCGCCCTCTATTGAACTGTATTTTAAAAAGTTTGTTGTCTATATTCCCTCACTCCCTGAGCATTGTTACTGAACAATAAAAATCCTTCAAAATCCTCCAACTGCTTTTGTTGTCTAGGGAGTTAGGGTTAATGGCCCAATGTATTTACACTTCTCCCCAGCGATGATTAAAAATAAGGTCTATAATTGGTAATTAAAAAAAATAACCAAGTGGTTGAATTTTAATGTTAAATTTAGTTGGTGTAAATCTAGTGATGGTCTAAATAATTGTGTCTATGAGGCTGCCATTTTAAAGAAGTGTCAACTAATTTCCAGTTTGACTTAAATTGCAAATAAAATTAATAAAACAAATCTGAACGCATCATTCACAATATTTTGTGAGCAAACAACGTATTAAGCTGAAACTGTCACAGCTTGGTTTTAATATATCTTCAAAGAGATTAAGTATAGTTGTATAATCATTTAACAATGACGTACCTTCCTTTCAATTACATTCGTTCTGTGTGGGAATTATTTTTTAGCACCCACCAATCACAAACTTTACGTAGTATTTTCTCCAGACTAGAATTACTCTTGTACGCTTGCCAATATGAATGTGTATGCTAACTTTAATTTTGGACATTTAAAACCATCCAATAGTTCTCACAAGAAATGGTGGCCACAACTCGTTTCGATCAGTATACTCTGAACGTCTTTGAAACGTCGAGTTGCAAGCGCCAGTTGTTTTCAGAACTAATTACTACTCAAAAGAGAATGTTCACATGGTTGTCACCGCAAACTGTCTTTACTTATACACAATCTAATCACCTAGTCATTGTTACTGTGTTCCTCATCTATAATGGTTTCAAGTTTAATTAAGGGTGTGTACACCTTTGGTATAAGACCTTATTACTGATCTATAATTTAAAAACCTTACTTGATATGTTGTTGGTTATGGTACCAAACATTTTATTACACAATATTTTGATATTGATAACACATTTAATGCATGCTTAGTAATGACAACGAAAAATACTGAATTGTTTACATGCTGGTTTATATACATACATATTCATACGTATAAAGTATGTTTTTTATGGAAATTTTTACCAATGACGTTCAACCATTAACATTTAAATACACCCTTTCGGTTTATTTTCTTCAAGGGTGTCCATATGATAACCACCAAGATACCCGATCACAAACTACCTAACAAACAATAAAAAATACATTCCATTTCTACTGAATTATATTTTTGCCATATACAATTGTGTTCAATAAGAAAGATTGACTATTGAAATCAGAGCCCTCCAGTGTACCCAAACTAATTACCAAGCAAATTTATAATGTAAATAGACTAAACAATCAAGCAAGCAAGCAAGCAAGATACACTAAGGCAAGCGTAATCGAGCTGGTCTGTATATCAATCAAACACAAAGTCAAGCACGGAAGAATAAAATGATGAATTAAGCACAAAGCCGTCCAGCAGGCAAGCAAGGAAGCAAATGATAACATAATCAAGCACGCGATCAAGCAAGCAATTTGGTAGGAAAGCAAGCATGTTTCAAAGATGCAAACAAGCAAGCAAGAAAAAAACATCATTGCTGAATCCCTTAATTAAGATACGAATCAACAGCCAACGATGACTTTCGATCAAGTTCATAGCTTCTTTGGGGGAATGGAAATTGCTGACAGACTATTTTCAGTATGTGCTCACTTCTAATCCATTTGTGTAGAGATCAATGGATGTGATACTGAGCTGCTGTTGCAATCTCATTAAACAGCGCCCTCATGTTTCAAAGATTAAAATAAAGATTTTTACAAATCTCAAAAGTGCACTCGGTCTTCACTGGATGAAGAAAACAAATTAAAAAATTAAAACAGTGAGATTGAAACTTGTAAATATTAAAACAAATAATATTACATTTACCATGCATCTCAGAGGCAATTTCTTTGGTGGTTTTACTATTAACGAATTTATTCCAATGTTAAGTATTAAGTGGGGTGTCGTGGCCGAGCGGTCTAGCTTACCGGATTCAAGTTCTGGTGTTAGCAACATAATGTGGGTTCGAATCACGGCCGTGACACTTGTGTCCTTAATCATAATTGCTTCTCTCCACCCAGGGGTTAAATGGGTACTTGTGAAGGCAGAGTTGGTTTGCTCTATATGCGCTAGAAATGGCAGCAATTGAGCTGTATACTCCCCAGGGAGCTGAGATGGTTTCAGGAATGATTTATGAGCCTTATGAGCCTTATGAGCAGGGATAATAATATAATGCGCCTTGAGCACCACTTAGTTGGTGGATACGTGTGCTATATAAGTCCACACATTATTATTATTATTATTATTATTTGTGAAGCCCTGTACATTCTGAGGTGGTGTAACCCGTCATTATGTTTCTATTGGCCTATAAATTATACCTACATTTTGTCCAGGAAGATTTTGTACAATTAATTTGTTTACCCGAATTTATTTCAACCTCCTTAAATTTGTCACAGGGTAGGGGATGACGTGATGTTAAGGTGGTCATTGTAATTGGTGGAAAATCGTGCCCAACATTTGACAGCAAATTGACGCATCTGATGAACATTGATACAAGACTGAATTACACAGTGTATAATACTACATTCCGTGTACTTTAAAATAATTTGGGTTCGAAATTACACATTATCCACCAACTATGTAGGCCCCTATCAAATATTGGTGATTACTTGGGCGGATCCGGTGCGGTGAAAAAGAGAATGTCCCCCTTGTTTATCACCATGTGTTTAAATATACCATATACTTTTATGTAAGTATCTCCCTCTTTTGTTTGCCCATCATGTGTCATCCTCCTTGGTTGATAATTGGATCCGCGCTTGGGTGTGTCAACTAAAACGTATCCAGTTGTGCAGGAACAATAATTGGGACAGCTGCCAACCTCAAAATCATGAAAACGATTTAAGGAAACTGATTTCAACGTTTTCGTTTTCTGTTTTCTGTTTTTTTTTTAGTTTTTTTTTTTTAGTTTTTTTTTTAGGAATTGAGATCACAAATATAATTGGCACAGCAAATTGATGGCTCTGATGAACATTATTAGGTGAAATTTTAACAGTTGTTACAAGACTGGTTTACACAAGTATAATACTACATTCTATGTACTTTTAATTTGGGTTCTTCGTGGTGTCCACTTGGGTGGATCTGGCGGGGTGCGGGTAATATGCCCCCTCGTTTATCGCCATGCATTTAATTATACCCTATACTTTTGTGAAAGCTCCCCCTTTGTTGTCACAGTGTGTTCTTTTTTGTTTGCCCATCATGTGTCATCCTCCTTGTTTGATAATTGGATCCGCGCTTGGTGTGTCAAATAAAACATATCCAGCTATGCAGGAAATTACGGTAACTGAGACAGCTGCCAACCTCAACGTCCTGAAAACGATCCGAGAAAACTGATTTAAACGTCGAGTTGTCAAACCACTGTTTTGTCGCAGAACCAAAATGTTTACAACTCATCATATTGTTTTTATATTAATGTGCTTCAGCAAACCTCCATCTTAGCCATGCAGTTGCTGTGTGTACCTACTTTATAATTAATAATTTCTCGATTGCAGCTGCATCTTATTGGTGCCCCTCTGTACACATAAGATGTTTGTTTTCATATTATTAACTGTATTTAAAGGAAAGGTAATACATTGGAATAGGTTTATACTAGATTATCAACTTAACACACTATTATCTAAAATCTTACTACGCGTACAATTGGGACACATATCAGTTCTCCTGAGAAATTATTTTGTCTGTGCTTTCATTGTAGAGAAAATAGAAACTGTAATGTTGCCGCCCGCTAACTTGAAAAAAGTGTGATGAAGCTTACACATTTTCTTTTAATTATAATATTGCTTGAAAATTGGAGAAATGACATACTAAATACTAATGATGTACCTTTCCTCTAAGTTCAAGCAATTATTGTTGAACCATGTGAGACTGTGAACATTTATGTTTTTCGAGAGTACCTAGGGGCTTTAACCATAGAGAAAGGACCTTTCTCTATGCTTTAACGAAAAATGTACAACATTGGAATTTGGTAGCGTAAGTTCTTTTCAGCCCTCTAGGCCTAGTTTTCAAGAGATATTTCGTAAAATTAACATGTGAAATGTTCATCACAATGACAACAACCACAAACTGTTACATGTTTTCCTGTTTGTATGTTTTACAACAAGTTGCCGTCCCGCAACTTTTTGTAAACTAGACAAAACAATTCATGTTTTGTCAACACTACTTTGGATGAAAATTCTCTCATGGTGATTGATCCGTGTATCACAGGGATGGGGGAGGGGTCAGGGAGTTCAAACCCCGATGGGCCTGCTGGATTTTTTTAAGGAAAAAATATGGCAAAAACAAAACAAAACAAAACAAAACAAAACAAAACAAAAACCTGGTACATAAAGTGTTGTTTTAGCGAGAGATATTACCCCCACCTGGGCATGCATGCAAGAGTTGAGCTCACAAATATAATTGCCATATCTAAATCATTTGATAAATCTTGTTATAACAATAATTTACCTTTAAATACTCCACTGCTGACATCATGGGTTTCGTACAGAAAAATTACAGATGATACGCACATAGTTTGAAATTGCAATTCGAGCTAACGCATAGCGCAAGCCCTTTGGCGTCATATTGGCAAAATGCATACTAAAACATGCTAACTCTCTCTGAATAAAGATTGCAACCTATGTAAGTTTGGGCTTATTACACGTTGTGTCGTAGGGAGTACAAATTCATTAAATTGTTTGAATGTGTAGTTTAGGGAAAAAATGACAGCACCTCAGACAAAATATATTTCTAGAGAAGATTGATACAGCTTTATCCGAGGTATGTTTAACAATGCAGTTCAAACAATACAGTTCGAGAATTAGCTGTTGCAATAAATATAGAATTAGCTGTTGCAAACTGCTTACCAACCTAAAGGACCTGCAGTGAAAATGCAAAATAATGGTTATTGGTCTTACGTTTCGAACCTAGCAGGTTCTTTCTCAAAGGCAAAATGGACAGAATACATACAAACATAGGCCTACATACATAAAACCAAGAGTGAGCAGACGTTAGTCAGTTATGAAATGGGAAAAAAAGAAAAGAAGTTATGTACATGTAAAACGTCAAATTAAGTATACAATTATGGCAGTCTTCTTATTATCGAATACAATCATGATGGCTAGGCTTTTCAAATGGCTAGGAGGATAATATAATTAAAACGGACCATTGCAATTAGTGTGATCTTCCCTCACAACTTCTACTCTGCTGCTCAAATATTGAAGGCCTATTCATAATCGTTCATTGGACGCTTTATATTGTCCAGTTGTGAATAATGTATATGCGATTGCATCCTTGTCCACGCATTTTGCTCGTTCTACTTCAGCGTTGCATTCACTACTGTGACTGGAATTAAGGGTGAAGGCCTCAACGACGCGCAGACATTCCAGCCTCCTGTTGTTCGTGTTGTTTTCTACTGGAAGATCGGTGAGTTATGTTTTAATATGATGTCATTTTGTGTCGTTTAATCAGGGTCTTTGCTCAGTATTATGCTTCAACATTTCCAATCCCACTGACTGTCCCAGAACATCATACCGTCCTAGCAACCACCATCGCACACAAAATCGGTATGAGTTTGATTGAATAATAAACAAATTTTGAGAAAATTGTGGGAAGTTATTAACTATTTTGGCCATTTGTAAAACATGTTGAATATGGCCTTATGGGTTAGATGACTTAACAACAATACCCCAGTCTAGGCAATCTCAGTACAGATGTCCTCCTCACTTATCGGGCAATAGGCATAACCATAATATTGGCTGATAACACCGGCATAAAATAACAGAACTCCGATCCGTATAGGTATCCCAGGGTGGGGTCTCCAGTAAGTGCCTCAGTGTCTTATGTCTTCGAGCCGTTGATAAATTTACTTAAACTGGTTTAAGAATTACCTTTCAAATAGAAGACAGTTTGTTATCTGGAAAAACGATAAGTCTACCTCCTTGCCTATAACATGTGGCGTTCCACAGGGTTCTATATTAGGGCCAATATTATTTCTTCTTTACATTAATGATATTTATCGTTCTTCAAATCTGCTCTCCTTTATTCTATTTGCTGACGATACAAGTTTATTTTACAGTAGTGCTAATTTAACTCAAGCTATTGCAGTAGTAAACGAAGAACTTTGTAAAGTATCCTTATGGTTTAATTGTAATAGATTATCAGTTAATTTAAAGAAAACATATTCGATGCTCTTTACGAATAAGTGTGTAAATGTGAATTTTGATATTTACTTTAATAAAACCTTAATCAACCAAGTCAACTTCATAACATTTCTCGGAGTAATTATCGACGAAAACATTACGTGGAAAATTCACTGTGACAAAGTACATACATCCACTTCTCGAATTCTTGGAATTCTTCGCAAACTTAAGTACATACTGCCAGAAAAGACCCTTTTTCAATATATAATACCTTATCCTTACCTCACTTTCAATATGGAATTTTGGCATGGGGTAACACATACCAAACGTATTTAAATAAACTACTAATTGTACAAAAGAAGACACTAAGGGTCATTAATAATACCTCATACAGAGCTCACGCAGCCCCACTATTTATTAGAAACAACACCTTAACCGTCTTTGATTTATATCAATATCATCTAGGAGTTTTTATGTATAAATTTGATAAAAAAGCTTTACCCACCCCATTATCTACTTTTTTCACTAGGAATGTTGATATCCATCAATATAATACTAGATCTGCCAATAAACTTCACATTAATAAAGTAAGAACTAGTTTTAGTAAATCAACAATTAGACATCAGGGACCCATCCTTTGGAATAAATTAACGCCACTTCCTCCCCTACAAACAATACAGAGCTTTAAAAAATACATGAAAAGGTTGTTACTCACTAGTAATTATTATTTATAACTATCAGTAATACCTCATATTTATAATAATATTGTGTAATTCGATTGTAATTAATAATTTACCAAAACATCATGTTTTTTACAATTAAATTGTTAATGTATTTTTGCTATAATGTTTCTATACATATAACAGGTGCCTGGTCTCGTATAAGCCCCGGCTTTCTCCCAGGCACCTCCATACTTCCTTGTTGTTAATTTCATATTAGTAAAATTGTTGTATTTATTGATGTATGGAAATTCAATAAACTAAACTAAACTAAACTAAACATATCGCATAATGTATAAACTCAGTAACTGTTTTAGGTCTATCCCGTAAGATCTTTGCATGTTAAACTAAACAAGGAAATACAACGCCTACATGTCTATATAAGAATACACCATTGTACATGTATAGTTAGGACATAGAGAAAGTAGTCATTTACATTAGTCATTACAAAATGCCTACTGAACCCATGCGTGATTATCACTAACAAAGAGTGGTCAACCCTATATACAAGGTACGGTGGCCCTGGATTGACATACTTAAAATAACACGCCTTTACCTCATACCACACCTTATGAAATTAATAAATTATTAGCATGTGATAGAGAGGGATTTTTTAAACCTAAATTTTTAATGTTAATTTTAAAAACATTTTTAACCGTGGTCAACCCTACATACAATGTACGGTGGCCCTGGATTGATATACTTAATAACACGCCTTTACCTCATACCACACCTTATGAAATTAATAAATTATTAGCATGTGATAGAGAGGGATTTTTTAAACCTAAATTTTAATGTTAATTTTAAAAACATTTTTAACCGTGGTCAACCCTACATACAATGTACGGTGGCCCTGGATTGATATACTTAATAACACGCCTTTACCTCATACCACACCTTATGAAATTAATAAATTATTAGCATGTGATAGAGAGGGATTTTTTAAACCTAAATTTTTAATGTTAATTTTAAAAACATTTTTAACCGTGGTCAACCCTACATACAATGTACGGTGGCCCTGGATTGATATACTTAATAACACGCCTTTATCTCATACCACACCTTATGAAATTAATAAATTATTAGTAGAATGTGACAGAGAGGAATTTTTTAAACCTAAATTTTTAATGTTAATTTTAAAAACTGTTTTTAAAAGTGAATGAGAATAGAGTAACCAGTATAATGCTGCAATGATAACTTTGACAGTAAATGGATTATATCATTAGGGATATACGGTATCTCTTTGACGTGATGAGTTAATTATTTGAGATAGTGTTGATTTAGTAATGTTGAAGTGCTTCTGAACATGAATTATGATTATAGTTTGATGAAATTCTTGCGTCGGGTGATTTTGCCCTACACTGACGTGTGTATAGCACTTCACATGCGACTTGGGCGGGATTCGAACCCACGACTTTCTGCTTACTTGTGCAGACGTCTTAACCTCTCGACCACCGAGCTTGCCCGATGTCGATTGATTGCATTGAGGGCGCTGTACATTAAATTAAACTTGTTTTTAATCGTATTTGTCTTGCTTCATTTCTGTGACAGCGCCTAGGGACCTCTCGGTGATATGCGCTATAAGATTTGTATTTTCATTAATATTTATTTAACTTTATGTGTTCAAGGTGACACCCATTCAACCTATAGGTGAACAATTGTAATAACTGAAAAATAAGCGGTCGAGTCAGCAGGTTTCATGGAACATCAGATAATTTGAGTTTATTCGTAATCACAGTAATCAGTCATAACAATAATTGGAGAAGGTAATGAAGAAGTAATCAGGAACAGTAATTGTCACTTGGTTGGGTAAATCATAAGGTTCGATGATTAAGGATTTGCCAGGCTAATTGGATCACTCGGATTGGGAAATCAGGTAGTAAATTGTAGATTGAAGATAAACTGGGAATATCTATATCGAAGTAGACATAGAGGTAAACGTACAGGTATAGTGGTATAGGTAGTGGTATACCCTATATAACAGGTAGTCTGCAAAATCAAGGAAAATGAGCAATAATTAGGAAATCATGAATGCAATATGAACCGACATGAGCTACAACAATAGGCCTACATGTAATCACATTGGTTTTGTGCATATATATATATATATATATATATATATATTATATATATATATATATATATATATATATATATATATATATATATATATATATATATATATATATATATATATATTTTATATATATATATATATATATATATATATATAAAGGGATGGTATTTCCGACACCTAAAGAATCGTGACGGTTCTCCTGGAAATTCACAATAATTACACCACAACATTCATTCTTAAAAAGTAAAGCTGTATTTACATACATTTTGCTAATGATGTACAACCCCTTTAATATCACAGCAACGAAAAAGACATCCAGACATACGGCCTAGTCTTTTGAAGCTCGGTTTATACTTAATTTATTTATTGAAGCGCCGTAATCAACTTTTACCGACAAAACATGTTATGATCAGACATCTATAGATTACTCGAGCAAATAGTAATCTTAATTGTGACCCGCTCTGTGAAAAAGG
The DNA here is from genome assembly GCA_029582265.1 of Zoroaster sp. YZ-2022. Classification (NCBI taxonomy): domain Eukaryota; kingdom Metazoa; phylum Echinodermata; class Asteroidea; order Forcipulatida; family Zoroasteridae; genus Zoroaster; species Zoroaster sp. YZ-2022. Next base: position 11,400,199 of record CM055829.1, on the reverse strand, counting down.
GTATTAAGGGACGCTATGTTTATTACCCGTAAAGGGCTGTTCTATGTGGAGAGGGTGAAAAAAATTTCATAACGTGATTTTTTTGTTGTTGGTTTATTGGCTTCTATTATATAAATACTTTCATAATTTATTTACAGAAATATTATTATTGATGAGTAAAGATGAAAAAACAAAATTTTAAATTTTACACATTATGCAAATTAGCAAAAATATTTGAAAAAATACTTCAAGATGCTTGATAATTCAAAGTTATATTGCACAAGCATTCCTAAAGGAGCTCAAAAGGAACATAACTGTTGCTATGGGCATTCAAGAGAGTTTCTTCTTAGCTCATTTATTTTTCCACTTGCTGTGTTTAAAGGGCTGTATCTCTGAAGGCACTTCCGTTAATTTGTACAATATGAATATGCAAAAATCAGTATATCTCCAGAATGCAAAATGCCACAGGGTTCAAACCTACACCAAATTAAAGCTTATAATGTAACCAATTCAGCTATGTATGTAACTCAATTTTTAAATTTTGTCCCATAATACCCATTTTTGTGGAGCCGGTCACAATTTTGCAGACCGATCATAATTTTGCGACCTCTTTTAGTAAACAAAAAATAAAATAAAACAAAATAGGCACTAGGTCTATCGAACGTATGGAGAATGGAATTATGTTAACCACGTTGCCAAGGTCTATCTCTTTCTCACTACTATATGTTATTCCATCGGTTATAATTAAACAAAACGTGCTTAAAACGTTTTAAATTTATTTTGAGAAATTAGTATATTTCTATATTTTTTATTCTGCATACTTTTATGCCATCATTAGCCTATATTACTTATAATCAAAGGGGAAAACAAGGAAAATTGATGAGCGTTGAATTGAACAAAGATATTAACAAACAGGGAGACCGCCAACGTAGAGCATTCACGTTACCGATTGCATGTTCAAATCAATTGTTAAAACACGCCAAGCCACACGGAATCCTAGCCGCAACCGGGGTGCTTGTGTCCTTGAGCAAGACACTTAACTATAATTTCTAGTCTTCATCCAGGAGTATAAATGGGGACCTGTGAGGGCAGAGATGGTAATAGTGTTTGATTATGAATCTCGTTGCGCTACACATTTGGCAGCATGCGCCATGAGCGTCAAACTTGGCGGATACCTGTGCAATAAATGTCAATTGTTGTTATTATAATGTTCTACCGTGTCTCCTGAAGAGGATTAGAGCATACTGATCTTAACGTGGAGTTGTAACCAACCGGTTATTTTCTTTTCAGAAATATTTACTACGCAAAAGAGAATTTCTACACAGTGTCTACGTCTTAAACAGTCTTTTCTTACTTCTACTGTGTCCTCGACTTGACCTGTCAAAAAAGTAAAGTGAGCACGCATTCGCTCGAATGTTTCAAACAGACCATACCAGGTACAGTGTTGACAGCACCGACGACATTCTGACGAAAAATCAAAAGGGTACATGGGCAACAAGTCCCCAGGGCTTTCGAGTACTCTCGAAAAATCCCGGAACTCCTTTAAATATTTGATAATTAAACTAGATGCTTGCAGCCAGTGCTATTTGGTTTACAGTCTGATTGATGGCTACTAAGCAAATCGTGTGTGCTTCAGCAGGAATGCCGGGACTAGGCCATCCCACTCTCAAATACACTGCAGGTATTTATTTATTTAATCAGTCTTATTCGATAAAATTAATGATTAAAACATTTGACTTTCCCACCTAGAGCGTACTCATATTATGTTATTGAGACTCCTCTCTCACCCGTAAAATTGTTTAGAAAACTGCATGAGTGTATACAAAGTACCGGTAATACATTTTGTCAGAGATACAGCCTAAGCTTGAGCCTATTACTTATTCCTATCCTCAAGAAGGATGGGAATCTTCATGAGTGGGAAATTATGTAGAACGTCCGCATGAAGCTAGCGTGAAAGAAAGTTCACCAACTTGGGAAAATGCAGTCCATTATTAGGTTTAAGAGAAGTATTTTAATGATAATCGCGTTTTTGACTCGCTGAAAGTGCATTAAAGGGAAAATATCGTCACGATCAGAGCAGACTTTCAATCTGTGCAATCGATGTACTAGATGAATTCAGTGACTGAAAACAATTCCCCAAGAGCGTGCGCTGGCCTAGATATAAACAGGATGCGATAAAATCTTAGTACCGTGGCTGCTGCATAGATAATAAGCTGCATAAACTCCATACTCTGTCGAAAGTCTGCTCGGATCATGACAAATATCGTCCCTTTAAAGCTGAAATGATGTTGCTGTCAAATAATAGGAACGGTACAGCATTAATAATAACCTGATGATAACATAACAACTGATATATTATCTGAGAGCTAACATGATGTGAATTTGGTAAAGGTATCAATCATCCTGAAATAGTATTCTTTCTTAAGTGCTCTCTTAAGTATTTTCTTGAAAAATTGTGAATGCTTTTTCACACATTGCTCATGAGTAAGACTCCGCAGTTTGGTTCTACAAAATGATTCAAAGAAAGTACACATATGCATAGAAGTAGTTTTGTTAACATTATAACATGACCAATATTATTCTTCCCTTTAAAAGACAACATAGTGTGACGGTGAAACGTCCCAATGCCTATTTTGTTTTCCTCAAAAAGGATGAAGCAAGTCTCAGGAGGGCAAAATGTACAACGTCCATATTACAGTTCCTAGATTAGATAATGGAACTGTGGAAAAATGTTCACCGCTCTGGGAAAATGTGGTTATTAAGTTAGAAAGATCAAAATTGCAACGGAGTTTCATTTCATAATTTATTCATAATCATAATTGCATTATGGCTGAAAGGTATTCAGACTTAACATGCCATTGCTTAAATGTGGCATTATCAATACATATTCAGGATGATAAATATATATATATATATATATATATATATATATATATATATATATATATATATATAAATATATAATTATATATATATATATATATATATATATATATATATATATATATATTATATATATATATTATATATATATATTATATATATTATATATATATATATATATATATATATATATATATATATATATATTATATATATATATATATATATATATATATTATATATAATTTTGACCTGTTTACACTTTACGTGACATTTAGTGTACCAGGGTGATTTCCCGACGGGCAAGTGTGTATTTGTATACAGAATGTGCTTCTCCACATAACATCAAGAATTGTTTAATATTCAGATAAATAAGATGCGAGATGCAATGTTAGTGCCTTATTAAAAATAAAACAAATTCAGAATTTTTTCTGCTGATATGTCAAAATATTAGATTTGATGGTTTCTTATCACGGTGTACATTTGGTGCCCAGCGTTTATCTAGTACATATGACTAGTTCAATAACGAAATTCATAATAAAACCAAGTGGATGATGTTAAATTTACATGCTGAGCTGTGTTTCTACATAAACCATTCCTGAAATGTTCAGGGTATGAACATGACAAATAAATCGCAATAAAGCGCAATTCCATCACTCTGGTAATGCGCAACCTTTCTTTGCGAATCAATTTCACTGCATACACTTAGGGTGTTACAAAAATACCCCAGTGATTTTCATATTTGACAAGTCATCTAATATGAACAGACAGAAGATAAAACAACACATCACACATTCAACAATAAACCTGAAGTTTCTACTCAATACATCACAATCATACTCATGAGACAAATTGTGAAAAATAATATCAATTTTGTTGTCATCATTCTTAAAGGGAATGTACAGTATTGATATTAAATCTTGGCTTTTATGAATAAACCAATACTCTCTTTGAATGACGTTGCGTTGTTCACAATTACAGCACCGGTCTCTGCGCGTGTTGCTTCCAACAACCCGCGCGTTGGCATTTTAGTTTTCTTTTGTTTGTGTGCTATAAAACGATGTCCAACTGCAGCCAAAATTGCTGGATTGATTAGAATTCTGCCACGCAGGGGTATGAACATTTGCCCGATTTGTGCGGCCTCTCTTAGCCACCATACATTGTGTATAGGAAATTTGGTCTGGTTCCAATAACAGGCCATTAAGTACTATTTTGCGCTACAGGTCCTTTAGGTTGGTAAGCAGTTTGCAATAGCTAATTATCTATTTACTTTTTATAAAGGTTATTTCAGAAAATAATTGACTTTGGCCTAAATAAATTAAATAAATAACCTAATTTATTACTTACTGTATAATAGACGTATTAATAAACTTATTATAATGTGTTGTCCCTAAGTGTACTGATATGATAATATCCATCTTAAAATTAAATTGCTTTGTTAACTAGTTTAAAATTAACGAATGCTGTTCTGGAGCTTTTACGGTATGGAGACCGCTGTGAACCCGGAAACTCGAGTTCTTTTTTCCCCATTTGCAATGCAATTTGAGAAAATGATTGTGAAATAAGGGGAAAACCTGATTAAATATTATTTAAAGCAGTATACACCAATCCTTGGTTATAAATTATGTAAATGCCTCCACACTTAAAACAAATATGTATACAAACCAATTACACTATAACACGGTAACAATTACACGGTAACAAGAACATAATTTTTAATGCATTTTTCAATCCATTTCATACATTTTTGTTTTGTCATTTGCGAATTAACTTGATTAATTGTACTACTTCAAGGGCGCAACCACTGGGGGGGGGGAGTCGGGGGGGGGGGTCACGACCCTCCCTACTTTTATGTGGACCTCCCCAACTTCTGGAACATTTTGGTATTTTATGTATACATGATCCTAGTAATGTCATTCATGACATCACAATTATGCAATACTTCCATCAACACGCTGAAATACGTGATATTGAACCAAGACCCCAGCTGCTAGTGGCGTGCTCGCTTCGCTCGCCAGCAGATCACGTTGCTATTGGCTGCTTGGGACCCCCCCCCCCCCAACTTTCAACACGTGGTTGCGCCCTTTGATAGCACCTCAGACAAAACAGATTGAAGGGATGTCGATTCCATCATCCACTTTACACCAAGAAAGTTTCATGTCAATCTTTGATCATTATTTTATGTTTAGGCCTATCTAGAATAACCAGTGATGGCGCCCATGAGAACACCAAGCTAGGGCATTGGGGTTTTAAGAAAAAAGACTTTAAAAGCTAGTGACCTGCTGTAAACTGGGAAACTCGGCCACTTCGGGTGTTTCCCTTTGCAGTTTTATTTCATGGCATATGCATCGAATAAAACAATAGTACAAATAAATAAAGGAAATGAATAAAGGGGAAAAAAACCGAATGCGGAACCAAAAATCGTTTACCTCCCAGGACTCCCAAATAATCTCATAGCTTCTCCTATTACATGAACTTTGGAACTGGACCTTGAATGTTTTCATGTGTTTTTAGACAGACAGCTTTATCAGCCAGGACAGATGTTGCTTTATTTCATAACATTGCCAGACTATGGTGACAATATAAACGTCCATTCTTTGGTATATAGTTTAGGGGCAAACCACGTCAAATATTGCACATTTAGACGTGAACAACTTCTGTTAATCATTCATCAAGTAGGAAGTTCCTATCATATTTTGGACTGTCACGCACAGGCAAGATTACCTTCTTTTCCCTTCGATTATTCATGGACTTTTTGTGTATCTAGTCATCTCTTGTCGTAAGTATGTTGTATTTATTTTACGTGCTGTATTTGAAATGGTGTGCAACCATTCATTGCGATGAAAGTCCTTTTTAAAGATTATCAAGCTCACGAATTATTAACCACAAAACCTTACTTTGTGTAAAATTGGTACACGTATTAATCATCCTACTAAATTATTTTATCTGAAGTGCTGTCATCATAGCGAAACGGTAATTGATTTGTTAAATTTACAACAAGCATACAAACATATGTAACTGTTTTGTATTGCTTCTCAAAAAAACGTCTGATGAAACTGTCATAGGTTATTTGTATTATATATTTATTTCAAAATAGAGGAGTGAAACGAATGCTCTTTACCAAATACAAATTTTAAACTTAATGCATGAGTATATCTTTTTTGAATCAAGATATACATTAAACAACGAACAGCGGAGTCAAAGTCGTGTTGGAAAGAGTGTAGAATACAACTAAATGGATGTGTCTTTTATGTTTGTATCTTGTCTACGCCTCTGATGAAGGTCCGGTTTGGATCCGAAAATCGAAAGCTAAGATTTAATTTATATATATATATATATATATATTAAATATATATATATATATTGCATGCCGGACTCGAATCCGAGACCTCTCGAATACCATACGAGCGCTCTACCGTGGTTGTACACAGAATGAATATATATATACAGGAAGAAACTGTCCTGAAATATTATAATATTTTTCTTTGCTCGCTACCCGTTTATATAATATTCAGGCCAGTTTCACCCTATAAATCTACTTTGTGTACAACCACGTAAAAGGTTTGTGTCCCAAGTTGTGTGATCCCCGCTACTGCCGTTACCCAGGTTGTTTGCATCTGACTGGGGCTTGATCCCTGGCTACTCGGCAGATATGGTTTGGCCTCTGACCTGGCCCCAAAGAGCAATAGATAATTGGCATAAATGTACCGCCCACCAACATATAGGGGCTGGTTAGCTCAATTGATAGAGCGCTCGTACGGTATTCGAGAGGTCGCGGGTTCGAGTCCGGCATCAGCCAATTTTGCTCGCTTCCCTTATTATATAATATTTCAGGTCAGATGCAAACAACCTGGGTAACGGCAGTAGCGGGGATCACACTATATATATATACAGGGTGTCCCCATAAAAAGTATACCGAGATAAAAATTATTGTAATGGCAAAACTACTTTATATATGGGAAAGAGAAATATATCTCTAGAAAGGGCAGAATGTCCTCTTTGCAATGGTATACAGCTTGTGATGTTATTGACACAGATGAGTGAACAAATTAGACATATGTTAAGGGTACTGAAAGCAGGACTGTGACAAATTTGCATATTTGAATAACAAAGCTCAACCATGCAAGTGTGCAGAATACCAAATGCCTTTGCTTTTTCAACACATTCTTGAAGACAAGGAATGTACCTAAAACAATGTAATCTGCTTTGTTTTCGCTACTTACCTCAAAAGTTTAATGTGCTGTGCCCTCCACATGACCACCATTCCTGTCAATGCACATCTGACATCTTCGTAACATGTCCCTTACTGCTCGTCTGATCATTCCAGGGTCTTGATGGAGATTATCGACTTCTTCCACTATTCTTACACGTAACTCCTGAACATTGGCTGGGGGTGTAGTGAAAATTTTGTTCTGCAGGTCACCCCATAAAAAGAAATCGCATGGTGTCAAATCCGGCGAACGTGGCGGCCATTCAACTTCATTGTAAACAGCAATTACTCTGTTCCCAAAATGTTCTGCCAGACGTTGCCTCACAGCAACAAGTCTGTGAGGTGGGGCGCCATCCTGATCCCACCACACCCTCCTGAAAGCTCCACGTCGTTGTCTCGGGAAGATCTGTTCCATTGCTGGCACCACAGATTCATTAATCAGATTCAAATAGTCCTGTCCATTTAAATTTCCTTGGAAGAAAAATGGTCCTAATAATGATCCATTACCACACAATCCAACCCATACATTCACCCTCTCCCTGCTCATGTTTCGCTCATAGGACGCAGCTGCAGGTGGATTACGACGTTCAGCATACACATGCTCGTTATGGAAGTTAACTGTTCCATTCATGCAAAAACCTGCCTCATCTCCAATGATAAAGAATTGAAGAAACTGTTCATCCCTGTTACATTTATCCAAAAACCACCGTGAAAATGTGACTCTTCTGTCATAATCTGCTTGCAGGAGTTGATGCTGAACATGGATGTGATAGGGATGAAGGTGTAAATCATTTCGTGTGATGTTGTTGAACGTTGAATGTGGTATACCAGTACCATTTCTCCTGCTGCTAATCCTTGGGTTTCTTTCAACTGCTTCTCTTACCAATTCGATGTTTTCCTGAGACCTTCCAGTTCGTGGACGTCCAGATCGACCTGTGTTACGGTTTAAACTTGTGCCATGTTCGCCATACTTTTTTACATTTTTCCAGATAGTCCGTTTTGTTGGCGGTTCCCTGTCCGGGAAACGAATCCTGAAGGCATTTTGAGTTGCAACATAACTTTTTGTTTCATGGTACTTCTGGACAACAAATGCCCTCTGCTCAACTGTGAACTGGACCATGTTTGCTGATGAAGTGAAAGTTTCCTACAGCATGCAATGCTTTTGCTGCATCCAGTAAGCACATTACACAATGCAGGTAGGATGAACATTCATGTGTTGAAAAAGCAAAGGCATTTGGTATTCTGCACACTTGCATGGTTGAGCTTTGTTATTCAAATATGCAAACTTGTCACAGTCCTGCTTTCAGTACCCTTAACATCTGTCTAATTTGTTCACTCATCTGTGTCAATAACATCACAAGCTGTATACCATTGCAAAGAGGACATTCTGCCCTTTCTAGAGATATATTTCTCTTTCCCATATATAAAGTAGTTTTGCCATTACAGTAATTTTTATCTCGGTATACTTTTTATGGGGACACCCTGTATATATATATATATATATATATATATATATATATATATATATATATATATATCGAATTTGGAATTTTTCATTAATAACAGGATATTTGGTTTAAATGTAATAATGATTCAAAAGGAGAACACGTACAGTCGTGAGGTTAGTGTTGCCAACAGCGGTATGTAAGGCGATAATTATGTACATGTAACTATATTGCCATCGCTTGTTATGTTCGTATGCATTTGACGTCTACAAAAAATATAAATAAAAAAAAAAAATGCAAGAGAAAAACAAGAACAATCTTTGATAGAACACTTTGCTTCACTTCTCATTTTAGTTCCTTGAATTGACGTTTAAAACATTTAATATCGTGACTCAAAATCCTTTTACAACCTCGCAATTTTCCTTGATAGTAATCTGTGGAGTGGCAAGAGCAAGGACTAACAAAACAACTGCAACTGCTCTTTTTTGAAACGTCTTATTAATGATGTGGCATTGTCGGTGGCCGCTTTCACAAAGGATAACCCATTAATCCATTTAAAGGTCTAGGACAAGAACCATTATTAATACATGTACTCATATTGTGTTTCAGGAAGATTTCCCTGGATGGTTATTTGGATCCGCGACTTCCTAGTAAGCAATTGTAATAACTAGGGCATTGTCAAAGGGAGACGAGTCTAAAATGAAAAGTGACACACTGCTATTATTGTAAAGTGTATACTGCCATTAAACCAAAATATTTGAACAACATAATTATAAATAAAAAAAACAATAAAAATGAAAAATAGCGTCTCAAAAGTTTGCCATTGTTCAGGCTGTTTTTCCTTGGACCAAATGAAGACAAACAAAGCTAGTAAAAAGAAATACAAATTTGTGTTTCCGACTAATTGTTTCTGACTAACAGTAAGCGGGTTCATACTGCCTTCATTATCATTTTCGATAAGCAACAAATGTTAATCGTATGGATGGTTTATCATATTTCTTGTCAAAGCGTTTAAACATAAATATACAGGGTGAAGCATTGCAACAAATCTATTCTATTCATTAGAATATCGATAATTTCATTAAATAAAAGAAAAACAATATTTGAAATGAGCTATTCTCAACATATTAATTTAACAGTGAATAAAGTACCGAAATGAATTCATAGCAGGACCCACCATACATTCATTAATTTTGGGATATATTTACTGTAAAACCTTGCTTCTCATGATTATTTCAGAAATGTGTAATTTTAAAGCATTTGTTGAGTTTCCCCTTGTAAAATAGAAATGCTCCGATGAAAAAGAAACGTTTCAAAAAATATCCGTCAAAATAGCAATAAAACATCTTTAATAAAATATTGTTTTGTTTGAATATTGTAATGTTATGGGCCGGTATTAAATTGGGGTAAAATAAAGAATCTGATTAGCTGTGTTGTTTTTCTGGGCGTTCCAGGTTGCCGCATGCGCCTTGACTGGAGGCTACGGACCAGGCGATAGTATCAGCTGAGGCAGAATATAAAACAGCCATAAAATATGTTTTAAATAATACATGCAAATATGTGCACACTTTCAAACGGGCGAGCTTCGAGTCGGCAGTAATTATTATGCACAAAAATCAAAATGTACACTGGTCTATGACAAGAAACCAAAATCTAATATTTTGAGATGACAGGAGACAAATTTTTAAGTTGATTTATTTTTTAGAAGGCACTCCATTAAATCTCAAATCTAATTCTTCTGAAAATTATCAACAATTCTTGATGTACGTGAAGAAGTACAAAATGTACAAACTGCATATAAATAAAACTTGTAGCTTTGCATGGTGAAGAGGATTACTACTCAATTGAGAATTTCACATGGTGCCACCACAATTAGTCTTACTTTTGCATATAAAAACACACTTTTGCGCGGTGGGAAATCAGCCTGGTACTCTAAAGATCACACAAGGTGTATACAAGTCACATGGTCTATACGAGTTTCAGACATTTTACCAATGTTGTAGAACCCCTTTCTCCTTTAGGTTATAGCAGCTTGTAATGTGATTTGAGTATGATGCACGTGTAGCATGTCATTTCGTCCCTAATTTGCCATAGTAACCAATCCGACTTTTTTCAATTTTAAGTTTTCCCGCTCATTAGTACATTCAGGAAGAGACCTACCATTGTATATCTAATCCGCATGAATGTATTCCTTATAGTTTTGGAGAGCATGCCCACCAACATAGGGGCTGGTTAGTTCAGTTGGTAGAGCGCTCGAGAGGTCGCGGGCTGGTGGCTGATGCTGGACTCGAACCCGCGACCTCTCGATTACCGTACGAGCGCTCTACCAACTGAACTAACCAGCCCCTATGTTGGCGGGCGGTCCACTTATGCCAATTATCTATTGCTCTATGGGGCCAGGTCAGAGGCCAAACCATATATGCCGGGTAGCCAGGGATCATGCCCCGGTCCGATGCAAACAACCTGGATGCAGTAGCGGGAAGCTGAGCTAACCATTTTGTGTCCATTTTGTGGGGAAAACCAAGTAAATTTGTCTGGTCATATTAGAGTTGTGTCGGTAAATTTACCAGCAAAAAACAATTGCGCCCCCAACTCTGATGTCAGTCGGCAAATTGGCTCCACACCCCCAAAGAAAATGCCTTCGCTACGCCCCTGTATATGGGGAAGATAAACATTATTAATGTTTCCAAAACTGCTGGTTAAATACCATTTTTTCTCTCTATGTTTAATGAAGATTTACATTTATTGTATGTAATGTTAAGCCTATAAACAGTATAGGAAAGGAATGCAGCCGGACTAATGATAGGTGATGTGCAAACTCAGCAACCTTTTAATCATCTTGTATATAAACCTGTATATATATTATTTAGGGATTTCAATGCGTAGTAATATATAGTATATGACGTAAACATCAAATAGTGCCAGTGTGTAGTTCCGTTTTCTGATACCACAACATTTAAAGCCGGATACACCATTGATAGTCTCAACAAACACATATGATCACAGGTAAAACGTGTAGCTTTGCATGGTGAGGATGATAAGTAAGACTAATTGCGGTGACACCATGTGGAATCTCAATTGAGTAGTAATTAGTTCTGAAAAGAACTGGAGGTACAACTCGACGTTTCGATCAGTATGCTCTGATCGTCCTCAGGATCACAGTTGTAAATAAAAGATACTTGGTGTAAAATCACCTGTTGAAATATTTCTGTCGGATCAGGTGCTATAATTTAAGTAAAATGTACAAAATTAGATAATTTCCATAATGACTTTCTGTCATTACTATCTTCTTATTATTGACACAATGCAATAAAATGAAACATTCATATGTTAGTTTTTTTTTTACGTATGGATGACATTTCACAACAAGTGTATACTGTCTAAGAACGCTGCAACTCCAACAGTGCAGAGACAATTTACAAGTGTGACCTGTGCGACAGAGACTGTCACTCTCGCATCGGTCTGTTCAGCCACAGGCGACGCTGCTCTAGTAGGGCAGACGACAACTAGGATGCATCATCCATGGTCAATAATGTCTTTAAAAACCAGTTTATAACCTTGTGTCGTTATTGAATAAATATAGAATATGCATTTATATTTTTGGTATATATTCGACCGTAGAATTAAGGAAAGAGGACTGATACTACAACCAGCTTGACACCCAGCAAATTTCACAATTCGAGCACTGGATTATTTTTGAAGTCCATACGTTAGCTGAACGAAAGAGAAGGGGTGAGGGAATTACACACAACGTATGCTGGTTGAAAACTGTACAGGCTATTGTCTTTTGTTATCTTTTGTGGGTAAATAATTCAGCTGTAACTGTTCAAGGTCAGTTTCCTTATTATGGCCTACATAATTATTTATTTTATGTTCATAAAGTACTGACGCATATTAATATTACGACCATTTCCCAAGAGTGTAACTGTGGTTGGTTTTACATATTTTGTTTTTCTGATAGGGGCACCTTGGGACGCATGGGGGGTGGGGAAATAATTAGGAAAGAAAAAGAGGAAAGCCTCGGTTTACACCATGAACAAACGTGTACCCACAGATACATCCTTGTGGGGGTACTGACACAATGGGGGGGGGGGAGACAATGGTACCCCCAAGTTTCTCTTTATCTCTCTGTTCCCCAGAAGAGAAATTCTTAAAAAAGGGACAATAGGAGGGCAATGGTGGTACTCCACAAACCAGATCTGTAAGGTTAGGTGCATGTATGTGAGTCTGTATTTACTTGCATGCTTGATTGCGTGCATGCCTGCTTGCTAACTTACTTTAGAGGGGTTGAGCGAACCAGCGAATGGCAATTTAAAATCTTGAATTTATGCTTTTATGTTGTACTTTTTTTTCTGAAACTAGGACGCATTTTATCTAATGAGGATGTGGCATACGTAATGTTATCAACAAACCTGTGTGCGAATGAACTATAGTCAAGTCAAGGGATGTACTGTACTATTTCCCCAATATGAGGATCAATACTAATTTAATTTAAATTGTTTATCTAGACAGGAAAGAGTTGTATTTCATTTGTCTCCATGATAATAATAATAATAATAATGTGTGGATTTATATAGCGCACGTATCCACCAACTAAGTGGTGCTCAAGGCGCATTATATTATTATCCCTGCTCATAAGGCTCATAAATCATTCCTGAAACCATCTCAGCTCCCTGGGGAGTATACAGCTCAATTGCTGCCATTTCTAGCGCATATAGAGCAAACCAACTCTGCCTTCACAGGTACCCATTTAACCCCTGGGTGGAGAGAAGCAATTATGATTAAGTGTCTTGCTCAAGGACACAAGTGTCACGGCCGTGATTCGAACCCACATTATGTTGCTAACACCAGAACTTGAATCCGGTAAGCTAGACCGCTCGGCCACGACACCCCAAGTGATTACCCCATGATTACCGTATACCTGAGGGTTTCCCAATTGGGAACAATTTATATCCTCATTGGGAGAATAGGGTTCCAATCAAGAGATACGCATATCCCAATTGGGATAATGTATCATTTGGGATAGTATACTTTTTGAAACGGAAAATATTATTTTTGTGAAAGCCACCTCATAGAAAATAAGTTCTAGGGAAGATGTTAAAACCATGATCGGCTTATTAACACCAAGTAACGGTTGTAAAGTGAAATTTGTTAAATTTTGTTATTTTCAGAATACCAATATGTTACTTCTTTTTCGAAGACAGACATGGTGTTTGTTTATTTGTAAATGTTTAATTGCCTTCTCTGTTCAACATTCGTTCATAAATGTTTTGGCACTAAATAGGGAATGTTTACATAGCAACATTACAGTCTCATAAACCTCTCAAGTATAGGCCCATATATATATTTCTGGAGTGGTAATGTTAGAGAAACAAATTACTTTTGAAACAAGCACTTCAACAGGAGCATTTCAACAGGAGCATTTCACAATGGAGTGAATTATTTTGAAATATCTCATTTGAAAAAGACAGAAGGGGAGATTTACACAATATTACTGTAGGCTTATACCCCTAACTCCCTAGACAACAAAAGCAGTTGGAGGATTTTGAAGGATTTTTATTGTTCAGTAACAATGCTTAGGGAGTTAGGGATACTGAGCGTTTTGTGACTGGGACTCGGAAGCAAAATGACTGTTCAATATTATACAATTCTTAACCACAGCATGAATTGCTCAATGCGAAGAAATTCACTTGACTTTATTTGAAAAAGTCCTAATAATGAATACTTTTAATCACAATAGGGGCAGAATCGCCGAAGTCAAATATTGACTCGGACTCTTGACTCGGACTTAAACTCGACATTACTCGAGATTCGGAGTCGCGGACTTGACACTGAGGATTCGGACTCGAGAATAGAGGACTCGAATACAAGTCTGCCAGCATTAAAAAATAATGCTGTACCTTAATGTAAATATAATATTATGCGGTTTCCGTAGTAGCATAATTATACACAATTTTAATCGCATTATTGACATAATTGCTATTAAAAGATATGGTATAAAACCACGACAAGCACATACAATTAAAACTATGCAAAGAATACGTGCGGTACACTTCCTACACGCGTTCGTACATTGCTGTAAACCGGAACAAGTAGGTTCCATATTATCTTAAAGGTATGATTGTTGACTCTTATTTGACTCTTCATTATATATATATAATGAAGGGAAGCGAGCAAAGAAAAAATGGCTGATGTCGGACTCGAACCCGCGACCTCTCGAATACCGTACGACCGCTCTACCAACTGAGGTAACCAGCCCCTATGTGGCCAGGTCAGAGGTCAAACCATATCTGCCGAGTAGCCAGGCCTTTTACGTGGTTGTACACAGAATAAATATATATAGGAAGAAACTGACCTGAAATATTATATAAACGTCAGTTTCGTTACAAAATATAGCCTACATAGGCCTATTTATCTTGTATTCATAAAGTACCGACACATATTAATAATACGACCATTTCCCAAGAGTGTAGCCTAACTGTTGTTGGTTCAGTGGGGGAACTTTGGGCTACCATAACAGGTGAAGTTTGTTGGTAAAGGTTTATTTTGTATGTATGTATTGATTGGTTGGTTGGTTGGTTGGTTGGTTGGTTGGTTTGGTTTGGTTTGGTTTGGTTTGGTTTGGTTTGGTTGAGAATACTGCAATTTCAGCAAAGATAGCAGTGGCGATTGTTCCTTTAACAGGTTACAGTCACGCTGGTGTAGGATTTCTCTTGCATCCTTCCGGCAAAATGACCAACAAAACATGCCTTATCGATAGCAACGTTATCAGCGTTTATTTGATCGTTCTAGCGGACTCCAAGGCGTGTGGTATTCCCCTTTTCAAATAAATGATAGACTTTAATAGACGACTTGCCCAATCCTTTGCTGTGAGTGAAAGTTGCTTTTGGTGGGAACCATCCATGAGATGTCCGTGAGTTTTTACAAGTAAATGGTGAGTTGTGTGTACTGGATTTTGAAAACAGTTGTTTTGAAAACAGTTGTTTGAAAAATGTTCCATATGATGTACGGTACGTTTGTACTATTAAGGGTCATACGGTATGTCTTATGCTTGCGTTTATTTACTCTAACATGTCTGCTTACTTTATTTCAATGAAGCTATCGTCAAATAACCAATCCGTAACAAATTAGCTTAATTCATATCATTTCTATTTACTTTATAATGTGGAATTACGAACTCGAAATTACTTAAAGGTGAGGTACACCATTGGTATGTACCGATACAATTACTGAATTATTTCTTTTTTTTAAAGCTAACTTGATGTGAAATTAGTTAAGATTGCAGGAAATGGATTATATCTAAAGAGCTCTCATTTCAGAGAAAGAAATATGCACATTCATATTCTGACAACTTGGACTCCGCGTTGACTTAAAACTTTCACAACATGGATGCTCAAAGTATAGCCTATTATAATCCTATTATAAAGTATAGCCTATTATAATCCTATTATAAAGTATAGCCTATTATAATCCTATTATAAAGTATAGCCTATTATAATCCTATTATAAAGTATAGCCTATTATAATCCTATTATAAAGTATAGCCTATTATAATCCTATTATAAAGTATAGCCTATTATAATCCTATTATAAAATATAGCCTATTATAATCCTATTATAAAGTATAGCCTATTATAATCCTATTATAAAGTATAGCCTATTATAATCCTATTATAAAGTATAGCCTATTATAATCCTATTATAAAGTATAGCCTATTATAATCCTATTATAAAGTATAGCCTATTATAATCCTATTATAAAGTATAGCCTATTATAATCCTATTATAAAGTATAGCCTATTATAATCCTATTATAAAGTATAGCCTATTATAATCCTATTATAAAGTATAGCCTATTATAATCCTATTATAAAATATAGCCTATTATAATCCTATTATAAAGTATAGCCTATTATAATCCTATTATAAAGTATAGCCTATTATAATCCTATTATAAAGTATAGCCTATTATAATCCTATTATAAAGTATAGCCTATTATAATCCAAAACAAAATAAACAAAGTCAAATAAGTAGTTTTGTCAACATTACAAATGTTGTATTTTTGTACCTTTTCTTTTACAAACAACTTATCGAACGTTATCGAAGTTTGTTTCAGTACTATAGCCGCTAGATGTTCGCGCTTTCACCGCAGTTTTTCAACATGTGGTAAATGCAAGATTTCTAGCTAATTAATTGATTGAATCCAAACTGTATGACAAATTATAGCAGCTACAGAGTGGAGCTGGTTCAATGCAATCAATAATATCTGGTGTTCCGTTCCCAGGCTTGTTGGATTGTATATTATAATATTAGTTCGTGTTTTTGTGAGATTAATTGAGGTCAGGTACTATACGGCCATTGTGCATGAGCGCATTCACATTACATTATGTCATTGGCTTGAACCGTACGTTACAAATTGTGCTGGTACCGAGACTTGTTGGTGAACAACAATATCGGATGGCACGTTTTAAAGGTTAAGAGAACATGAACTCGTGTACGAAATCGTGTACAAGGATTTGAAAATAAAGTCATGGTTTATATGTATATGTCAGTGTCGTATTTGCCGACTTGTTTCATGTTGGTTGCAGAAATAGGTTTATGCTTGTTGTTTGTTGTTGTGTTTTGTGTTGAATGTTGTCAACTAGATAATTGAATAGACCATATAAATATATGATGACTTGTCCTGACAAGCCAGTCATTTGCTGAACGAATAGGCATATAGCCTAATTATATAATACAGTTTACATTAGATTCAATCGAAGCGAAATGACCACAATGTTCTTGTTTTGCTAGCCGTACCCGAATGCTAGCCATACCCGTGTTTTTTTTAGGTGTTCGTGCGACAGCGCGAACACCTCTTGAAATTGTTCGTTTTTTTTCTTTTCCTTCTTCTTCTCGATGAGACTTACGGTATCTAACCAAAAAAAAAACATAGTTCCAAAGTTCACAGAGCCTTCAAACTTGACACATACTTATACCATAATTGCCCCCCCCCCCCCATTTTCGATAAAACCACTTAAGTCATGAATCACGAACTTTGTAACGAGGATTTGGAAATAAAGCGTCTCGTAACATGACATGAATGTAGAGGAAATCATCCGCACATAATCAGGATTCACATCTTTCTAGGGCTAGTCTGTATCTTCCTGTGTAAACAACTATATTTATCTGACCTTTCTGTTTGAGGTCAAATGCTGTTTTGTCTCATGTAATTTAAAAATGTTGCAGTTTTAAAAATCCGTTTTATATAATTATGGATTTGTATTGGTTTATTGAGCTGCTCATGGCATAACTGAATTATAATCAGATTACAAAGATTAAACATTAATTTACAATAATTTAACATTAATATTGGATTAAACATTTAATTCAAATAGATCACAGTTCAATATCAATTGTTTAAGCTATTGTTTATCTTGCTCGGAATTTGAGGCTCTGTCGGACTAATGTCGGAGCAATAATAGCCAAGGTATTTTATAGATCGCTCTTATAAAATGGTACCACAGCGCTTAACACAAGAAATAATTATCAAATGAATTAATGTCTGTAGTCTCTTTTTGAAAACGTCCATAGATGGCAACACAAACGGATGGGCTGCGGAAGATTGTTCCACGGCCGAGGGGCACATGATACGAAGGCTCTGTCACCAGTTACACTATGTTCTGAGGATACGGATATTAATATATACATAGATAAGAAGCTGTTGTCACTCTGTAAAACAATGAAACTATCACACCAGTAGGCTATTTGACTGTCGGATATTGTGCTTGGAATAATGTTATATCGGAAGCATAGGCCGTTTTACTGTTGCCCCCAAAGACTTAACGGAGCAAACCGAGAATAGACGGGTTAAACTTGAATTCAGTTTTTATGTTTTCATGCGAGGTATTATGATGTTAATTCGCTTTATTGAATTCTCTCTTTATCTTCCTCCTAAAAGGTGTTACTACGTAATAGAGCGCAACGCATTCTTATTCTGACCAAAGATGGAGAGTACAACTGTTCCGGATGATGTATTACGGGGGACTCTTTACACAACACTCGAATCTCCCCAAACCGAATACGTCGACGAAGTTGGCTTATCGTTAAGTGAAAAAATCGGTGTCGCTGTCTATTGTATCATTGGACTCAGTGGGTTTGTTGGTAATCTTCTCGCCTGTATTGTGTTCTGGACGCTGCGATCCAATCGAAACCAAGTCAGCTTGCTTATCTTCACGCAAGCGTTGGCAGATCTGGTTACCAGCTTGTTGATGATCACGTTTGCTATCACTCGAGTGTATCGCCACCTCATGCCGACGAGTGGCAGTACCGGTGAGTGGCTGTGTCGATTCTGGTGGTCTCGATTCGTGCTGTTCTACTTCTTCGCCATCTCTACGTTCAATCTAACCCTGATTTCGCTTGAGCGCTACGTGGCCGTGGTGCATCCTATGACGTACGCCAAACGCTTCACAAGTCGCAACACCAAGATATTCGTCGCGCTGATTTGGCTTTTGGCGCCCGTCATGCAGTATGGGCAGCCACTGTGGGGATACACAGCGGCCAATGGGACATGCGAAACCGTCGAGTCCTGGAACCAATTCGGACAGACTTTGATGGGAGTTCTGCTCTACCTGTGGGAGTTGATATTACCTATTTGCGTAATGGGCTTCTGCTACTTCTTCATCGTGAAGACTCTTCGGAAAAAGGAATCTGCTATGGGGAGATCCCAGTCAGTGAGGGTCAAACCCGAGTCAAGAATGGGCTCTGTCATAAAACCAACGAGACAGAACGCCCGTAGAAGCATCACCATGACACTCCTCATCCTTTTCATCATCTTCGTCATCTGTTGGACGCCAAACCAGACCACCTTTGTCCAGTTCAACCTGGGCGGACCGCTAGATTTTAACGGCGGCTGGTACCTCTTCACGGTCATTCTGGCCTTCATCAACTGCTGTGTCAACCCGTTTGTGTACGCGTTCCGGCTGCGGCAGTTCCGCGCCCGTGTCATACTCCTACTGCAGTGCCAGCGCAAGGCGATCGCACGACCTGGTGAATCGGACGAGTTTTTCCGAGATCCGGCCTCCTCCACTAAGTGGAGTCACCGACGGGAGAAGCTCGGTAAAATGTTTGGACTCTCGCGGTCTGACCAGCAGGGAGTCTCGAGTGTGGCGAGTTCTCCACAATGTACCCCACATTGTTCACCGATCCCGGTGAAGAAAAACTTGGCTGAAGCGAACGTTAACGGGGCAAAAAGCAAGGATGCTGATGATTTTGTTTGACGTCCGTGTTAGGCCACATACACGCTGAAATGTAACTCTGCACTCATAATTAAGCAACATTAATAAATACTTATATTTTATTGAACTGTGAAAAGTTAAGCTTTTTTATGCGATGCTAAATATGTGAGCAAGACACTTAACCATAATTGCTTCTCTCCACCCAGGGGTTAAATGGGTACCTGTGAAGGCAGAGATGGTTTGCTCTATATGCGCTAGAAATGGCAGCAATTGAGCTGTATACTCCCCAGGGAGCTGAGATGGTTTCAGGAATGATTTATGAGCCTTATGAGCCTTATGAGCAGGGATAATAATATAATGCGCCTTGAGCGCCACTTAGTTGGTGGATACGTGCGCTATATAAATCTATACATTATTATTATTATTATTAGTGATACCCATAGCCTCATTCCCAGTCTGATGGGTAAAACAATGTGTACAAAACAAGAAGACAGGTCTGTCATCCATGCAACATACGAATACATGCAAAATACGTACATAGCCCTGTTTTTTATCAATAATAAACCGTATATAATCAAGCATCAACTAAGGTTTTACTAGCCCGCATTCTTCGTTATGTGGAATTTCGAAAAAAATCTCCTGAATTCCAACTGCAAAGGAATGCCAGATATTTGCATAAAATAACATCACTAATAAAATAAATATACATATTGTATAATAATTAATAAGGAATCCATGAGCATCTGCCTCCTAAACTAAAGCCGGAAGACTTGTGCTTGACATATGATTTGTTAAGTAAGACTAATTGCGGTGACACCATGTGAAATTCTCTATTGAGTAGTAATTAGTTCTGAAAAGAACTGGAGGTTTACAACTCTATTGGTTAATCGTGGTCATGAGTTGATTTGATTGCCCAATGGTTGGTTGATCCTAACCAATAGATGTGACCGTACTGTCACCGTTACTGTGACCTCATATGCTGGAACATGGATATTTCCAATTTACCAATCTGCATATCAATAGACATTTGCCAGTGCATTTCCTTTTCAAACATTGGTATGGTTACCTATATTAATTGTTGGAAGATATACAAGATGGCTGACGTGCGGGTCTGAGGCAACGTGCGCGGAGACCAGAAACCGGAGATTTTTTTGGCCTAAAGATCCCCTCATGTTAAATATAAAAAACATTAATATAATATACCCAGATGTTGATAAATGTATGCAAATTAATGAAATAACTGAATTACAGTATATCATGAATAACGGCACGAATGTATCATTTAATATCAAAAGCCTTGAGAAAGTGGAAATCTTTATATTTGTACGTAGAAAATATCAACGCACTTTTATATTTTTATATCATGGTATTTTGCATTTCAAATAGTACACTGTGCGAAACTCGGGTGTTGACTTAGCGCCGCTGGTGTGCTTTCCAACGTTTACATTGTTAACATATTGTTTACCCAATTGTGACAAAACAATTATGTTTTTAAACCATACTGACTGGATAGAGGGTTGGCCCATTGATGCAGGGACATGTTGGTACTCCGCTGTAAAAAAGACGAAAGGAACACAAAAGGAATGCACATGCAAAAATGCACAATGCAAAACGTGGTTTGTGTGAGTACCAACATGGCTTCCACTGGCTTTCAATGAAAGTGCTTGATCTTCTATCTAGTCAGTGGTTCAGACGCTTTGTTTGCCAGACTATGCAAAGAAGGTCAAAGGTTAGACACACAAAACTTAGTGTGGAAAAAAATCCATATAATATGTTTAAATATTGTTCTTTGAGTGTTTCCAGTAAACATCCAAATATATTTTGTGAACTCAGTTATGTTGCAAGTTGTTTCGTATTATCTGTGCCTTTGTTAAATCTATAAATTAATTATTTGTTCAATGTCTTCAAAACTAGTTTTTATAATATACTTTATGCCTTCGTATGCATAAGGAATATTACTTACTGTTTCAAATTGAAAGACGCCCTCGTTCGTCGGTAAAATATGGTTACTCCTTGTTTCATGTATACGCAATGCGCGTACGTGTGCCGACCTTTTAGTGCGTGTACGCGCAGCACGTATTCATGGACCAATTACATCTGTAGGAACAGTGAGTAACCTTATTTTGTTTCAGAATGCCCTTTGAAGGGACAATATCGTCACGATCAGACTTTCAACAGGGCATGGAATCGGTGTCCTAGTTTAAGAGGAATACAGTGACTGAACATTACTGGATCATTTATGCAGCAGCAACGGTAATATGACCTTATAATGTGGGGTAATATACATAACAGCAAAAGAAACGTCACCCCTAAAAATATTTATTATTTAAATTTTATAATTAATATAATTTGTTTAGTGAAGAATATTATGAGTATGGAGTGTAACACGAACACAATGTGGCAAATTTGGTTGACCTCAAAATTCGTCATGCATGACGTCTGAGGACACATAAGCTAAACACGTTCTCAGACATCAAAATTTAGGGGGTGACGTTTCTTTTGCTGTTATGTATATTTTCAGTCACTGATTTAATCTAAAAATATGATTCCATGCCCTGTTGATCGTGACAATGTTGTCCCATTTATTTGTGACGTCAATGCATTAAGGTCTATGTTAAAACTTTTAGATATATTTTTACATAATAGATGTATACAAACAACATCCGACCTTTTATACTATTTTTAATTTGTAATCAACTTAATATGTTACATTAATTGTTTGCTTTTATAATTGTAAGAAACAAAATATATACAGAAAACCACTCCATGGTTTAGTTACTTCGACATAACTCGATATACCATAGCTTTAGATGTACATTTTGAACAAGAATAGTTATATATGCTGAAAATTGCACATTTTCTGCATAAAGAAACACTGTACCCAGATAATTAATCTGTACCTAGTCACAACATGGAAATGTTAAAAATGCTGCTATAACAGTCACTCAACCTCGTCTTGTGCATCACTCAAAAGCCATGGCACTACTATTAGTAAAGACCATTTGCGGTGAAACCATATTATTAGAAATTTTCTTATGAGTAGTAAATAATTCTGAAGAAATAAACCCCGGTTGGTTATATCTCGACAATTCGATGAGTATGCTCTGATCGTCTTCTCCTGAAGATGTTTTCAGAAGTATTTACTACTCAAAAGAGAATATGTACACTGTCAGAAATATTGGGCAAACACGGTTGATATGTTGCCCAACACTGGTCAACATATTAACGGGTTGCACAATTGGTTTACCGTTGCCCAATGTTGAATAATTTTTGCGAAAATATGTGAAAAGTTGTGGTAAATACTGACCAATTCTGGGAGAAATAACCTTGCCCAACACCTTGTTGCCCAATATGTTTACAGTGTACATGGTGTGACCGCAAACAGTCTTTACTTATCTTTTTCACCATGCAAAGCTACAAGTCTTACTTACCACTATTAGTAGTTTTCGAAAAACATAAATAATCACAGATTTACATGAAACTTAGTGGGTATAAAGCTGATGACGGTAGCAAACATCACTTTAAATTGTCATATCAGATAAGCTATATGAAATATAAAATTTCACCTTGAAATGAATAAGGGCTTAATTGTTAACGACGCAATGAAATAAAAAGGCACTTTCGCAAATCAGTGTTTTCCTGTTAATCTCTAAACTGTGTGTGGTTTTGATTGCTTTTATAGTCTTTGGCGCCAAAAACGTAACCAGCTTTACAAAGACAAGATATATTTACATAACCTTCTTGGAACACAGCTTTTGGTTTAATTATTTCGCTTTAACCCTCCTACTACTACAAGGGTCAACATCAGTCAAAATGTTGATATACTTGTCAAGGTATATATCTAGTGCACTTAAAAGTCAAACACTGTCAAACCTTACGTGTAGTGAGTACATTTACAGGTCAAAATGAGTAGACTGTTTGTGACTGGTAAAAGCATTGTCTGGTATTGTTCAGGGTGGTCAAAATGATAGTCAAAACCAGTCAAAAATGCCCCGGTGTGCACATTTGGGTCAACAGTCAAAACAGGCAGTTGACTGGTTTTGAGTTGACCTCTACAGCAACTTTCCACGAAAGTGCATCAATAGTAGGAGTGTTAATACACACAATCACGTGAATTTCCGGCATCAGTATTGATGCAAGAAACTCATGTGAAAATAGACTTGTTTCAGTCCAAGGCATTCGCTATTTACAACAAGACTGGGAAACAGCCTTGGTAAATAAAGGGAAGATAGAACATTGGTAAAGTTGGCAAAACTGTCTCTTTAATACACACTATCACGTGAATTTCCGGCATCAATATTGATGCAAGAAACTCATGTGAAAATAGACTTGTTTCAGTCCAAGGCATTCGCTATTTACAACAAGACTGGGAAACAGCCTTGGCAAATAAAGGGAAGATAGAACATTGGTAAAGTTGGCAAAACTGTCTCTTTAATACACACTATCACGTGAATTTCCGGCATCAATATATATTGATGCAAGAAACTCATGTGAAAATAGACTTGTTTCAGTCCAAGGCATTCGCTATTTACAACAAGACTGAATCATATTTTCAGGATGACTGTATATATATCTATGAATCAATATATGCATTACACAACCTTGTGAAAGTGTCAGCTTCAACGTGGAGACTGAGTCATGAGAAACGTGTGAACAAGCATTCAACATTTTTACAGCAACTTGTTGTAAATGTGCATATTTCTTCGTGTTTTCTTGGACCTGAGAATACTTTGCACAGAATCATATTTTCCAAATTACCAAATGTTACCAAATTATTATCTGATAAATAACTTGATGTGAAGTAGATAAAGTTTATCTACTTCACATCAAGTTATTTATCAGATAATAATTTGGTGACTTTGTTATCGGGTAATTACCAATGTTTTACATTCCCTTTACATAGGTAGAAAAAAACAATTAAAGATATATCGCCCGTGTTTATCGAAGGCCAACACAAAACGTATCCGGTTTCTGATCAAAGGTCGGCTTCAAATACGTGATACATGTATACACGGTTATAGGAACCAGACCGAATTTCCCATACACAAAGTACGGTGGCTAAGAGAGGGCTCACAAATAAGGCAAACGTTCATACCCCTATATGAATAAGTCGTTCAAAACACAGCACGGCAGAAAATGCCAACACGCGGGTCTGAGGCGACGCACACGGAGACTAGAAAACGGAGACTATTTTTTGTGTTTTATTTTTGTCTAATACAAAAATACAAATTATAATGTCCATGTACATTTAAAGGGACGATGTCGTCACGATCAACAGGGCATGGAAAAGGAGCACTAGTTTTAAATCAGTGTCTAAAAATAACACCCCACATGATAAGGTCGTATTACCGTTGCTGCTGCATAAATGAGCCAGTAATCCTCACCGATTCACGCCCTGTTGACCACAATGTTTAACCCTTATTGTGTGAGCAATCATCATGGGACACGCCAAATGTGATAGCACGCAAAAGGGAGGGACAATGACAAAACTGCTATAATAATATAATAATACATGATTCTTATAACGCGCACGTATCCTAGCGACAAGATTAAGGCACTGTACATTATAGCTTTAACGAGTATGCTTACTTGACTTTAATCAAGATGTAGGCATTATTTGACCCCGATCCTGGGATTTTTTTTATTAAGATTTAGATGAGGAACATTTTGTTCCGGTTAAACTAAATTGATAGATTAAATCGTGATGTTTTCACTAACAATGCTGTACCTTCCCTTTAATTAAACAAAATAACCTAACTGTCGAATTTTAATAACCTAATTTTAATGCAAAACATACCCGATATTAAGGTGATGTTCGGCATCAATCTTCCCTGAAAATAGTTTTGTCAGTAATTTTTAGGAAAAGTAAAACAACTTTTAGTTTGAATTACGGTTTGGTACCTATTCCTAAATTCAGTACTGTACTCTATGAAAAGGAATACTGCCCTCTACTGACTAATGTTTTGAAAATTTAAAATTTAAACAAATTCCCAAATTTGCAAACCAAATTAGCGGAAACTTTCTTAAATTTTTTTTCTTTTTTTTTTCTTTAAATTTTTTTTTTTTTTTACGTATATACAACAAAAGTAATACTTACAGAAGCAGTTTAGCCACTATTCCCATTTATAAAGCCTATACCTTAGTATTTTTTTAACTCTCGGTTCAGTTACTGAATTATCAGATAACGTAACATGTCTAATATTGGTGACAAAATCACTCAAAAGTTCGGTGTTGCTTTGATTTTGAACTCGTTAGGAAACCACAGGAAATATCCAAAATAGCCTGAATGCGTCCTTGGAGCTTCTGGTGGGAGGTGAAAGGTGAAACGTTGCATAATGGTCGCGAAAAAGAGGAACAACTCGTTACGAGCCAAGCTCTCACCCAGACACATCCGGGAACCTGCAATGACAGAAAATATTGATAACATCCAGTAATATAGGTACTTCCAATTCAAACAGGTTTTTGTATTTATTATTTATGAAGGTCATGTAATATAAGTTTTGAGGCTTTGCATGGTGGAATATCGATATCGTTTCGGTTTGCGGTAACACCATGTGTTTATCTCAACTAACGTGAAGCTGAGATGAGGTCATGTAAACTAAAATGATTGGTGAAAGTCGTCGCTAAACCTAATTATTTGTACCATGGATTGGAAGAGAAAGGCACGGCCTTTAAAATTTGTTTTAAAACTTCAAAAATGCAGTTTTTGGTTAACAACATTTCCAGAAGACCATTTTACAAAATAACAACAAATGATTTTATACTGTCAGTTACTTTCTTGTTTATAAGCCGTGCTACTGTCCTGCCTTGTTAATGGGGCGCCCCCTTGTGTTTTCAACAAGAATCACGGACAGTCGAACTACTAAGCTATACACCTTAGACATTTTAATTCCATATAGTTACAAATATAAATTACAATGATAGTCTGCCTCATTTTATGTAATGAGAATCAACAGTCAACCTCAACCCCAAGTACTTCTGCAACTCAGATTAGATTGGTTACTTAAAAATAAGTTTAAATATTCTTTGGAAGATGAAAGGTACATTCAACTACTTTTTGATGCCAAAATAAATTTCGAAGAAACATATTTAAAAGTGTTTTATTTCTAATATCATTACTACATTTGATTAATTTGTTTTAACACATGTTTTTTTATTTATTGTTTATTATTTATTTATAATTATTATTTACTGTTTAATATTTAAGTTTATGTGTATTGTTTATTATATTAGACATACACAATAAACTCACGTTGAACTCTACTAAACTATGGACAAACAACCCTCTCTGTTTTCCATTCAGTATTGTTTGACTCTAAGCAAGCCGCATAGGATTTGTGCATAGGCGTCCTAAACACTGCATGGAATCCTCTCTGATCCAGACAGATCTAACACGTACATAACATCGACCCATACTTAATAACTATATGCTTATAATAACCAAATACCATTTTAAACTACTTTCATATGACACCAAAACCAAGGAACGTCTTCGAGCCGTTCTAATACCAACCTGTGCCAAATGGAAGAAATCCTTCCAGTATGTTCACCGTTTTCCCATCCTTAGATAGAAATCTTTCTGGGTCAAACTTTTCCGGATCCTTCCAGATGTCAGGGTCCATGTTCATAGACCACATGGGAGTCATCAGCTCGGAGTCCTTTGGAATGGTATAGCCTGCAAGCTCGAAGGATTCCGAGGCCCTGTGAAGTAGATTGAGCGGTACGGGGTGGTTCATTCGCAGGACTTCGTTGATTGTGGCATAGGTGTACGGCAGCCGGGGTCTGTCGGCCATCTCGGGCGGGGTCTTTGTACCGACCTTGGTCAATATCTCAATGTGCACCTTTAATAATAATAATAATAATGTGGACTTATATGGCGCACGTATCCACCAAACTAGTGCTCAAGGTGCATTACATTATTACCCCTGCTCATCAGGCTCATAAATCATTCCTGAAACCATATCAGCTCCCTGGGGAGTATACAGCTCAATTACTGCCATTTCAGCGCATATGGGCTAATCAAACACACAACAACCAACTCTGTCCTCACAGGTACCCATTTACTCCTGGGTGGAGAGAAGCAATTATGGTAAAGTGTCTTGCTCAAGGACACAAGCACCCCGGTCGCAACAACAACAACAACAACAACAACAACAATAATAATAGTCGATTTGTATCTAGCCCCAACTCCTTCATAATGTGATGTTTAAAACGCTTACATAATTTTCCCCGTCATCAGGCTACTTAAAAATATATTCTCAACTTAACTGGAAGTATACAGCCCCGACAGCCTGTTTGGCGCTAATCAACTTATCAAACACAATTACCCTCAAATGTATACTCAGGTGAAGAGAAGTCCACCAGACTTTCACGTTTATATTATTTCGTCGCATACACTCGCAGACCTTCCTAGCACGACTCGGATTCGTAAACGAGTTTGGTGTCACTACATGGAGGCCTGTGTGTTTATCTTAGTGCCGCGCGTCCTTAGGATATGGCACGTTTGTTCCGGACCATAACGTCCGCAAGTACCATTATGTCCGCGAACCGATTTGGGCCCATTACGTCCGACCCATTACGTCCGCGTGCCCATTATGCCCGACCAATTACGTCCGCGAGCCCATTACGTCCGACCTATTACGTCCGCGGGCTCATTACGTCCGATCCATTACGTCCGCGGGCCCATTATGTCCGGCCCATTACGTCCGCGGGCCCATAACTCAAATAATTTTTTTTACATTTTTTTAAATGCAAATCGCCCCACACAAGGCCAATGGCCACTCTAAGGTGGGGGCTACTAAGTCATTGAGTTGTTACAACGACTCCACACTGAAGAAACCAGCCCCTCGCACCGAAACAAGACAAGTTAATAACCAGCCTCTTCACGGTGCGAATAGGACTGGGAGGGGTAACTAGTCCAGAACAAGGCAGTTGTTAAACTGCCTCTGCCCCTATAAGCAATTATGGTTAAGTGTCTTGCTCAAGGACACAAGTGTCACGGCCGGGATTCGAACCCACATTCTGCTGCTAACACCAGAACTTGAGTCCGGTAAGCTAGACCGCTCGGCCACGACACTCCACGTCTGAACACGTAACGTTGGGGAAGTTAAAACCAATTACTTAGAACAATTTCATGTCACAGCGCTCTACTGCAAAATTGGGTTGTTAAAAACCACTGGTGTTGATTTAATAAAGTGTCTGAATTATCGTGCTTCATATGAGCACCACTGGTGTACTATTTAACTGTAAGTACGAAGTCCATTGACTCCCCTGAAGAATAAATTACAAATCTGTAATTTCAGATTTCGAATCCGTTTTAACGGATTTGGTATGGTTGTTAAAAGCAGTTTGAAACAGCCAATTCTTAACTAAAACAAAAAATAACATGTTGTTCATCAGCATATACACTGCTACCCGCAACATGCCAATACATATACAACTGAGGCGCCCGCGGACGTATTGTGCCAGACGTAATGGGCCCGCGGACGTAATGAGTCGGACGTAATGGGCCCAAATTGGTTCGCGGACATAATGGTTCTTGCGGACATTATGGTCTGGAACAAACGTTAAACCGTAGGTCCCGTTTACACGTAAAATACACGTAACAGAACCCGGTATAGTGAAAGAGTAAGGTGTTTCTGGTTCAACTAGTAGTTTTAACAATTCAATAAGCTGGGTCCTGATGGAGAATAGTGCTAAACACTGATCAGCTCCAGGATAAATAAGATATAGGCTACCTAAATAAACTCAGATTTTACCTTGTTCTGAATGTATGGATTAAGTGCCATGTTCCACACAGCGAACTGGAGGACTGACGACGTGGTGTCAGCACCCGCCCCGAACAGATCGATCATGGTTCGGAAGATCCGATCGTTCCCGAATGAGAACTTGCAGTCGTCCGAGGACGTCTCCTGGTGCATCTTGTCGGTGATATCACGTGGATTGCTGGGGTCAAATTTCATCTTGTGCTCACTCATGATACCGTCCATTATCTTCCGGAGCAAGATGCCCCCTTTCCGGAAGACTTTGAACCTTGGGGCAAGGAAGAAAAGAGGCATCTCCCTGGCGAAGGTGATGCCAGAAATGTGAGAGACCGCCTGCAAACTGGTAATCAACTGGTTCAGCTCTGGCGAGGCGTAGTCGAACCGCTTGCCGAAGCAGAGGGTGCAGATGATGTTTGCCACGGCCATCTGGATCAGGTTCCTTGGGTCGAAACTCTTGCCGTTCTCCTTGTCCAGGCCGCGGCATAGATGTTGGGCCTCCTCCATGATCAGGATCTCTGAGCTCTTCTTGCCGAGGCCGAAGTCCCGAAGGGAACGCAAGATGAAACGTCGGAAGGGCTTTACGTCACTTCCACTGCAAGATATTAATGAACCTAAAAAAAAAAATATATATATATACAAAAAGAGATCGGATTAAATAAAGATCACAATACAGACATTAAACGCATATTAAATATATTATCAACCGACGAACGTTTCGTGTACACCGTAGCCCTGTAGCGGTAAAATGCGCTTGAGGCATTTAGTTACGCCATTTTACCGTCCAGTGTTTACGTATAAATGTATACAGTGATATCGATA